>JABJVR010002073.1:0-18022 GCA_025773905.1 Chitala chitala
GCTCTGGGATGGGCTCCAGGCTTCCCTGCGACCCTCACCAGGAATAAGCGGTTAAGATAATGGATGGATGGATATTACTCTTATCACATCTTAATTAAACAATTATGTTGTCTGGTCGAGTGCCTCTATGAAGGACAATAGGAGTACAATATCGAGGCTTGTAATGCTTATGTTGAGGGCGACCTGAAGTACATGCTTTAATCATGAAGTGTTATACATGCATTTGGAAACAACTCCAAATGTTCTCATAAACTATGTATTTATTTCTATGTCCTCAATTATCTACTTTCCACCAGGTAGGTTATAAGGATAAACTTGGATTTCACTTATTTTGTTACCACAATAGCAGGTCTTTGAATTAAACTGGAACCTTGTTCTCTGTTTCCCGATCTGTGTCTAATGTATTTACACGGTTGTTTTAAAAAGTAAGCTTTCGACTGTTGCTTCTCCCAGTTGTGGAACACTTTCAATTACAGGTTCATTGCGAGCATAAACCAGACTTGATAGATCCTGGCCACTGGGGATAGGAAAGGTCATTGCTGACTATGGGCAGTGGATGTTAGCATACGTTTCCTAAGCAACTGATTGATCCACAGACTGAGCAGGACACATCTAATGTAATTACCTTGTGCCAGACAACCATCGACCCCTTCAGTACATGTCCAGAGTCTGAGCCCTAGTTTGTCTTAAGGGCAGATGTGATCTTTGTTCTGCTGTATTATTTTTCCTGCCTTCAAAGGCACAAATGGAATAATGTTTTTTAAAAAGAAGCCTTGGCATGTTTGTGGATGTTTTTCTGTGTACAGTAAGGGCCTATGTTATTACTTTTCTGTCTGAGCTGAATTGTGGGCCCTTTGCTATGTCAATGTGGTTGGATATTAGGGGCTTCCTACCATGGACAGAAACATCATAACAATTCCTTTGTATAGGAACAATGACCTATTTTCAAGGGTGCAGTTTATGTGCTTTTGTAGTTATATATAGCTAACAATCTATATAACTGGGGGAGGGGCATTCCCCCCTGCCTTCTGCATCCCTGCCTGTCTGTGCTGCTGGACATCTCTTCTTCTCATGTTTGTTTCAGTTGTGTTTTATGCCTAAGAATTTCATTTGCTGGTCAATCTTGTTTCTTTCTTTTGTGTAAATTCTGTTAGATTTGGTCTGATATATAAGTTGGTGCAATGCAGTTTCTGATATGTCTGGGATATTAAAAATTCTGTATTTTTGGATGTCTTTGCTGCCTTTGTTTGTGTTAACAAAGTCATATATGAAATATAAATTTCAAGTGCTCATGAGTGAACTGGAACAAGTAAACAGAAAGAAGAAAGGATCACATTGGAGGTAACAGATGTTACAGATGTTATTGCTGGAACGCTACCAACTAAATGATTACTTGGGACACAGAGGTCTGAAACCAATTGCAGAACTCCAGTCAACTGTGCCAGATGTAGAGGTGCGTTCCCAAATTCGTGGCCGGTCAGTCGGGTGTAAGTTCGGTTTTCTAGGCAGATCAGTTTGTAACGGTTACTACATAAGAGCAAAATGGAAGGATTAGGAAAGGAGTCAGGCACATCAAGTATATCGGCAACTGGAGCGAAACTACAAGATACAGCCTTGAAAAGCTTGATAATCATCATCTACAGAGAGCGTAACATCTCACAAGGATAGTCTAACAGCACAGCTAAAAACCTGTGAAACTATTTCAGGTCACCTGGGGATTGGCTCGAGTTAGTGATTTTGGCAGTTCCCTGTGGGTGTGACACTCTTATAAGAAAACAACCTTAAAGAAGTTTGTAGTGATTCCGAAGTTGGACTTCGAGTGTTTTGCTGCATTACACGGAGATTTTTTGTGTGCTTCCGCTGAATCATCTCAGAGCTCATTTTTCTATTGAATTACATACAAAAAAGTAAATGTGGAGTAAATATATCCACTGGCTGCTTTTAAGAATGTCACGACAAGAGCCGGTCAACAGAAGACAGCAGTAGTGTGGCAGCCCATTACGCATGTTAGAGAGCAGCGAGTGTGTGTGTGTGTGTGTGTGTGTGTGTGTGTGTGTGTGTGTGTGTGCGCTCACAGAAGTGAACCAGGGACCAGGTTGGTTTAGAACAATACTGTGACTTTCTGCCAAGACAGGGCATGTTTGGATATGTATGATAGAATAAAAACGAGAATATGCCATTGTTGGGTCACCCTCAGAGACAAGTAGGGTTCAGAAATATACAGTTATGGTAGAAATACTATGGTAGTGTAGATTTCAATATGGACGGCAGGGACATCACCCCACTAGTACTGTAAACGATCGCCAATCTTTTTCATGTTAAGACGTTTGAAGGCTGCTTTGATCCCTTCCAGCGTTGAAACCAAACCTATGCCTTTGGTATGTAGATAACAGGTCATATTAGAGTGTACAAGTGTACACAGGGCTAAAACCAACATAACCAATTTAAACACTGTTAAGGTACAAGTGATATTCTACTGCAATCCATTAATACAATATTTGCGTACAAACCCTTTCCATGCACATTGCGGCAAAGTACATAGTATATTACATTTAGTATACCATGCTAGCATACAAAGCAAAAACACTGCAGCAAGTCCCATGTGCATTTCAATAATGCAGAAAGTATTCTAATCCATGCCTGAGTATACTGTTGGCTCCATAAATATTTGGACAAAGCTACTGTTTCAGCTGTTGACCAAAATATATTGGAATTTAAAGTAAATAATGAATATTCGTATAAACAACATTTAGGCATCCTGTTGCAAAATGCGCTATTTAAAAATAAATTGAATATGAGCTCCAAGTTTCAAGCTTCCAGCTTTTATTAGAGGGTATTTACATTCAAATCAGGTGAGCAATGTAGGAATTGCAGCAGTTTTTAAACACCCCCCATCCACTTTTTTTTTTTAAGAGACCAAAAGTAACGAATGGCTGCTTATCTGTTTCAAGGCCAGTGTGTTCTTCATTATTTAATTTACAAGTAAGTAGGTTAAAAGATGTAGAGGATAAAAGTGTCATATTTACAAGCTGTTGCTGTTAACTCTCACTGCCACTGCAACAAGCCATAGTTGAGATGAAAAACAAAAACTCACCAGAGATTACAAAAATATTGAGTTAAACTGTTTCGTATGTTGAAGAAAATTACATGTAATGTTTCTTGCATTGCTGAAGAATTATGTAATTGACTGTCTGGTATTGCCCTTTCAGTCAGATTTGAAGATGCTGATTGGCTAAATGTATGCTGTCATGTGCAACTCTTGTTTCAACAATTGGCTATTCTGACCTGTTGAGTGCGAGACGTTTCTGTTGTCCTAATATGTGAGATATTAAGAGCAAGGTGTGACAAATAGGAAGCTACAATAGCCTTTTCCACAAAAGATGTGTAATATATTAATTTCACAACTCAGCCACAAAAAAAAAAAAAAACTTAAAAATGAATTAAAAAAATAAAAATAAACACTTTCTACCATGAAGCGTGACACCTTCACACGCTAAACAATTGAAAGTCCATCAAAGTTTTATGCATTTCAATGTCTTCTGGTCTTCTGTCTTTTAAGCCCAGTGTTCAGATGACCGTACTGGTCTGTGTTTTATTGAACTTATGAAACCCACATTCATACTTTGATTTTGAATTTTTTCAACATGTACATGTCTACAATGAAAGAATGCACTGAGCTCACAAACCTCATATTTAATTTACAAAACAAACGTCCAGAAGACAACAGAAAACAGCTGCGGGTGAGTTCTTTCCCTTTCAAAAGAGCTGGACAGAGTAGGAACACCCTCCATGAGGCAAGAGTATCGGTGTCAGCCTCAATAATCAAGACGAGACTTCAGAATAATTACTAGATGTAAACCTCAACAAGATTAGAACTTTGTACTGTTTCATAACAGCATCCTATGGACAGATGTAAGATCAATTTGCACCTGAATGATGGTGAGGAGTGAGGAGGAACTGCTCATTACTGAACGTACACCATCTCACCTATGAAGCACGGAGGAGGTAATGCTGTGGACATGTACACAGAGAACCTCTAAAACCACCCACCCCAGCTAATCCCCAGGTGGCCTGTATGGCTGCCAGTGGAACTATTGCAGCTGCATTCACCGATTGTGTGACTGACAAAAGAAGCAGGGTGAATTCTCAAACGTATGCAGCTACATTATCTGCTCAAATTCTTCAAAACCCAAATTTGAAATAGTGGTGGAGTTGAGTATGTTTTTTTTAGGAATTGTTCTTGCAGCATTAATTTTAAATAAAGGAGAGAGAGTTCACATTTTTGTACAGAAAGTTTTCAATTAATCAAAACACACAACACAATTGGTGTTTTACTTGTGGCAATTTTATTGTTGAAAAGATTTAAATGAATCCAACGTAAAACTTTCCACACTTACCAATGATCTGGTTATGGTGTATTAATCTAAAACCTTCATATTTACACACAGCCCTTTGAAATAGTTATATCATACTGCTGGGAAGAACAAACTCACACAGATCCCAAGTGGTGACACACATTACACAGACTAGCTAAGCAGTCTTCTCACAAATGGTATCATTCTCAAAATTCAGCATTGAAAGGATAATCTTTGTGCTTGACACTCCTAAAAAGAAAACCCAAGGAATGTATTAGAGCAGACTTGGCCTTCAAAGCCGGAAGTCACATCAGGCTTTGATACCTGGTGGACAGTCTTACAAAAACACTGAAGTTTGCTCAACACCATTTCATATTTATGTACCATGTCACGATGCATCAATATCAGCTTAGCTTCCTTTTAAGCAGAAACAGGTGGATACTGACCATTGCATAGGGCAGACCCTCCAGTTTCTGTTGAAGCCCAGAATTGTCTTCATTTCCTCATCATTCAGCTGAAAATCAAACACCTGCAACAACGATGTTTCACCAAAAGAAGAGCTTAATTACAGCTGTCTATGGACATCCAATGAAGAATGAAGGAACTAATAAAATTCAGGTTTTTCCATCACTGAAAAAGGCTGTATGTCAAACTATTTTGTCAGTGGGAGAATGAGAAAGAACAGTGTTATTCCCAAGATCACATCATAAAGATGGTCACATGCTGAAGGTACTGTATAAATACTATTACAGTTTAGCATTTACCAGTGATTCACCTTTAAGAGTATGTGCATCCAAATAAAGGTTTGAAAGACATTGCCTTGTTTCAAAAAAGACAATTCAACTCCTGACTACTTTATTGCGCTAAATTTTACTTACAATTTACCTAGTCCTTAACAGATTAGCAAATTTGTAAACGATACTAGCAAAGGAATTTCCCCCCATTGCTGTCACCAAAAACCTTGGTGATAACCAAATAACACGCAAATAAGACTACAGCAAATAAAGTACAAGTTAATCAGCCTCGTGGAAACATGATTTGGTCGTAATTTTTAAGGAGTAATACTGCACTGTCTGAACACGCTATAGGTACTGTACCATCTGAGTAACTTACAAAAGCACTTTGATCGTCTGAAAAACGGTGGGGGAGGGGGACTAGTAGGAATAAAATTTTGGGATCCAAAGTCAAACAGGATTACATTGTAAACGTTGATATAATGCAAATCAAGTGCACGAACAACAGGAATTCTGCAGGTTTTTCTACCCCATTGCCAGAGTGCCCACAGAAGGTCCTTTCTCTATTCCACCTCACTCAGTGACAACTGCTCAAGAACATGTGTAGAACTGCATGTGAAACCTTAAATGTCAGCAGCATAAACTTCCCTATTAGCTTAATGTTGGAAAAATAGGTTAAACATTTGATCTGCCCTATAGCAAAAGCTGTCAGTGTTAAAACAGCCAATGTGAAATGCTGGATCCAAGTAAAAAGTATACAACACTTTCGTAGAAGTTTTTCACATGAGTAAGGGTTACCTGGAAGTTCTCCTTTATGCGCTCCGGTGTGACAGACTTAGGAATGACAATCATATTCCTCTGGATATGGAACCGGATCAGCACCTAGACGAGTCATAAGATGGATTTTACAGCAAAATTCTACAATAATTTGCTTGTTTTACATGTACAGTAAATGTTATTTGCTATGCATAATGATTCCACAAAAGACATGCAGTAGATAGCTGTAATTTTTACAAAAAAATCATCATCATTAAAGCATGAATGGAAGGTGCATGTTTTCTAGCAACACACTGTGACTGATGTACATGTGGAAATGAGGAATTGCATGGGTAATTCATGTCACCACTCCACACATCCAATGTTTTGACTTGTTATGGGGAGGCAACATTAATATTGTAATTTCATTATATTCTTTAGTCCAATTGCACGTTTTGTTTATCGCACAATGGAAAATGCAGGAGAAAATATTAACGCATCATGTGTTGTCATATCAATTTTGTTGACTTGGTTTTACTTCTAGTATTCTTAAAAACTTAGTTTTGTTCATCTGTTTCAACGTGAAATGCATAATCACGTGCTGTAATGACAAGATGGTAGCTACTTTTTGTAATGACTTCATGTCAATTCAGTCATTTCTACAAACTATACCTACAATTTTGGGTCTAATGTAAAGTGCACGGCCATTAATCGTTTTGAGTCTTGCAGTCATTATGATATATAAAATTAATGCTGAGTTTATGTACTTATAATGTGTATGTACTTTTATTTTTTTAATGTCAATTGATTGCTCATTAATCTCGCTGCCTTTCCTTTCTGTGGCTTGTGAACTGTCCAAAAATATTCTTAAAACCATAATTTGATGGTGATGCACTATAGACATTTTAAGAAGGGTTTCTAAGGAGATACAGATGGGTCTAATACACAATTTGTGATTTGTATAATTAAACCGCAGGGGTTTCTAATGTTATTCACTTCTCATGGTGTGTGTTTGCATGTTATCCTCTTTTCTTTCTACATAAGGATGAAGTTTTTCATGCATTACATGACAAAACAGTAGAATGCACAGTTGCATTCTGCTTACAATAACAATTCTACATGAAACCGTCTACAGCGAAGGTAAATGTACGACATCATGACAGACGTCTTCCTGATAGGACACTGGAAATTTGTCTACCTGTGCAGCGGTCTTTTTGTGCTTCTCAGCTATGGCCTTGATCTTGGGCTCCTCCAACAAAGAGGGATCCTCCGGTTTGGCCCTGACAACAAATCAGAAGGCAAGAAGGTCCCATTGCAATGCTAGTTATGCTTAGGCAGAACTGGAAGTATTCTACAGATATACATTGTCACGCAAAATCTGAATATACCTGCTCATAAGCAGGTGTGTCATCATTGCTTTAACAAACATATGTAGTATTGTATTAAATATGCATTCATATAAACTTGTGAAAAATTAAATATGAGGTAAATCTGCCACTCTCTCTCATCTCATATTTAGTGTAACAATACCTTAATGAAAATAAGGCCATCTGAAAGCTACTTGATCACATTTTACACAGGTGCAACCAAAACAATTACATTTTCCAAA
This sequence comes from Chitala chitala, assembly GCA_025773905.1. Lineage (NCBI taxonomy): Eukaryota > Metazoa > Chordata > Actinopteri > Osteoglossiformes > Notopteridae > Chitala > Chitala chitala. The sequence continues at coordinate 7,455 of JABJVR010002073.1, forward strand.
TAAATATAATAGTTAGCTGGTCAACATGGGCTATGCCAGAATAAATGCATTTTTGACGTACAGGATCATGCACAAGTCCAACACTTCATAACAGCAGTGCAGTAAAGCCCAAGTTATGTTGCCTCTTTCCCTGATGATTGTTCTCACCATGGCCTGTCAGGAGATCCCAAAGGGCTGTAGGCCGTCACAGAGATACCCTTGGAGTGGCAGTAACTGATCAGTTTGTCCTGAGTCAAGTATGGATGGCACTCAATCTAGACAAAGGATCAAATTCAGAGTGAATGCTTTTGTCTACATATTACCCAAAATTCTATTCAAACATATTTACAGCCATACGCATGCAGAGGACAGCGTAACATTCTTGTGAACACAGCACCTTCTGACCTTTCCGTAGTAGCAAAAACTATTGCACTACATCAAACTATGTTGCGTTGTAGAAGCATTTCAGAATGGATAAACATTTTTTCCCCATTGCAAAGACCTGACACTGCCCCATAGCAATAAGGTGAAAACATTTTCTTGTGAAGCAATAGACATACTTTCTTGTGGGTTTCTTTTGAGAATTAAAACACCTTGAGCAAAACAGGACTATACAGTGCCATTTACATTCACAGTTTTGTTTTTTATCCATACCATGGAGTCTTTGGCTCTTCTGTTGTTGTCTGGCTTTGTTTTTATTTACTCGCATCTTTAACTCCAATCATTCACTTGCTGTTATTTTTGCAACATCTACAAATTCTTCTGAAAAGTGCTTTGAGGCACCTAGTTGTAAAATGTGGTAGATAAACAAATTACCCCCCCCCCAAAAAAAAAAAAAAATCATTTAAACAAACTAGAATAATCAGTTAAATTGTTTTAGGTTATACATTAAAAAAAATATATTCATTCAGACACTGGATTCTGTCCATGTTATGTGATCAAGCCAAAACATACTTGAATATCCACATATAAAAAAGTGACATTGTTTCATCATTGCAGTTTCACAACTTTACCTACCGATTGCTACTGCACACTTTTTTTTTTGAAAGATCATTGTATCGTTCACAAAGATGGGGGGGAAAAACATTAAGAAATTAAGTTAATTTTAGGGGAATTTTTTCTCCCTCAATGTACCTGGTTGTTGGCTGGCTGGTATTTAAGACCGGGCTTGTTCAGCAGAGCCTCAATCTGATCTCGATTAAAGTTGGAGACTCCAATAGCCTTGACCATCCCTGAATCCACCAGCTCTTCCATGCCCTGAAAACACAACCAGCACCAAAGCAGATGTGAGCTACAGGTTACCATTACACACACACACACCTTTTGTTTCATACACGTCACTCACCTCCCATGTGTCCAAGAAGCTGGTGTTGTCAGGAATAACTAATCCCTCACTATCGAGAGGGAAGTCCTTAGTTCCAGCCTGCGACAGAAAAATTCACTTGAATATGCAAATGGTGACATCATCAAGAAAACAGCCACTTAGACTTAAAACGTATCAGTATTTTAATGGGCAAAGCAGTGAATAACATGAGACAGCTGCCTCTCAATCAATCCAGTCAATAAAAGAGCAAACTGAAGGATAATTATATAATATAAACTCATTGGGTGGCTGTATAAGAACATAAATGTCTAATCTTCTAGGAATTCCAAACAACACGGTCACAGAGACACAACTGTCACACCTGGAAACCCATAGGCCAGTGCACCAGGTACAAGTCCAAGCAGTCCAAGTTCAGGTCATTCAGAGTCTTCTGACAGGCAGGCTTCACCATGGATTTATCATGGCAGGTGCACCAGAGCTGTGGAAGACAGCCTTTCAATTATAACATTTGGTCCAAGAACAACTGGCTGCATATACAGAGGATTTAAAATGGAAAAAACCCAGGCATGCCCACCAAAACCATGCTGCATTCTACAATTCAAACCCATAAATGTCTAGTTTATTAACTATTTATTAATGTTAACTGTTACAAGCTGCCTGGCACTTACGCCATGCCACAAATGCCCTTATTTACTTGTAAAAGGGTTTCTTTAGTAATTTAATTAGTAGAAATGCCCCTTTACTATTCACCAAGGTTTAGCATAATCATACTGTTTTGTTAAGGAAATCACTTTCTACAGTAAATTATCTGAATTTTGTTCCTGAAAGTGTTCAATGAGAGAAGTACAGTCTTCTGATAACCAAGACCCTGAACTGCCACAGAAAACAGAAACAGCACATACTCAATGCTGTTAACAGGACAGGTGTCATGGCTTCTCACCTTGCTGACCACAAACAGGTCCTCTCTCTTCACTACTCCCTCGCTGATCATGGCCCGTATTGCTTCCCCCACTTCTTTTTCGTTCTGGTACACATATGCTCCATCGATGTGCCGGTAGCCCACCCTGATGGCAGCCTTCACCGCCTCTGTCACTTTTCCTGGTTGAGACTAACTCGTGCAAAAACACGGGACAAGAAGAAGTGAAAGGATAAATCCCATACAAAAATGAGGAAGTAAAGCAAGCAAACGTCATGACTGCTCACACCACAGCACTTGCCAACGCTGGGATAAGCTATTACCAATTCAAATAACCCTATTTAATATGTCCAGGCAAAAGACATCGTAATGCAAAAAAAACATTTGCTCCTTCGTTTTAATTACACGGTATGCAATATTTTTACAACAGGAGTCTCAATGAGGAGTTGTAAAACAAATCTGCAAAAAAATAATAATAATAATAATGAAAATTAAAAAAATTTAAAAAACACTTACGTCGATGCATAAACACAATACTCTTATCTTAGTATGTTTTATTTTTTATTTAGAGATATTGTTGAAAAACAAAAATCTACGTTACAGATACTACTTCACATAAAACGAAAATACCAAACTACCACTGTAACGCCCTTCACCTTATTAAGGCTTAAATCGCCACACTCCCCTGTGTAGCCTTACTACTCAACTATTAATCTATTAATATAACGTACAAGTTAGCAGCGAACAATACACAAAACAGTTATTTCGTTAACATTTACCTGCAACTGTATGCAAAGATGTTATTCGCATAAAATGCTAACTACTAACCTTCCATGTTCCCAGACCCACAATCGGCACGCTCGCGCCAGTGTTTAATTTTACTACTTCTGCCATCAGATTCGTTACAATGCACAAGTTAATTTACTTGTTAGAAACTTAAACAAGTCCACTATACTGTAAAGTAATCTACAGAGTACGGCTGGGGCAGTGCTTGCTCGGTGTACTCTTTGTATGGTTTGTTCTCCTTCGCTTGTGTGACGTCGACACGCCCCTCGGAAAGCGCAGTTTGGTACGATCCATACGAACGCCCCTTAGAGAGCGCAGCTTGGTACGATCCATACGGAGGCTGGACTGTGTTTTAAATAAAGTGCCTTCCCTGTGCAGATGCTATATCAGGGTGGTGTGGGGTTTTTTAATAAGACGGAACGTAAGTCAGCATGTACTTATGGGTTGGTTACTATGTACTACTTGAATACAGTAGTACTGAAGCATATTATACGTATACAAAGTGCGAATATCACTGTTGTCAAAACTTTATGTTCACTTAAAAAAGTATGAATAAAATAATTTCATCATAAAAATGACATTGTCCCTCTGCTTTTTACAAAGTTCATATCACCACGTGTAGCGGAGAGTGAAAGCGCTATGGTGAGAATCCGGCGGTAGTCAGGATAAGTATAAGATTAGTCCAACCACGTGAGGGAGGCGGGTCTTTAGTTCAGCGGACCAATCCTCTCGTCCGGTAACACCGTGCGGCCTGCGATATCGTGAGCTCGAACCCGGGTTTGCAGGAGCTGCTGGCTTTACTCAACTTAATTTCTGATTTCCTTTGTTATAACTATTTGTATTTTTGTAACTATTTGTATTTTTATGTTTAAAATTCAAACGTGTACAATGTTCACAGCCACAACCATTATATACTGTATAATAAATACCAACTCCGGTATAAGAGCACTCTGAATAGTACAATAGTGAAGTACTTGCTGATAACTGAGCTGTAAAGTTTTTATTTACAGATCTCATTGCTTAATCAGTATCCCAGCTGATACATAATTCAATTACTTAAATGTCTTCCACAGAACTTGCAGTATTCTAGAAGAGCCATACAAACTCCATACATTTAAAGAAAAATTGTTTGTATGTTGTAATTTTATTTAAAAACATATTTAAATGGTTAATAGATTTTATTAAATAGCAGGTAACAGCTGAGTTTACATTTTCAACCTGAAATTAAAGCTTTGATTGATCACCCTTGACTCCAGTGTAGATTGATCATTGACAGAATGTTTTAAATTATAAATGTAGTATACATTTATATATATTTAGCTTGACTATCATCTGACAGTATCAATGTTGCATCAAAATTACAACTTAATTAGCCTGGTAGGAGGTCTGTGGATTTTCGATGTACATCTCTAGTACCTCTTTGATATGACAAATTTTCATTATTACCATTAACTATTTACAATCTACCCATTTAAAAATTATAGTCAGCTTATATATATACTTTTCACACATACGTAATGATAAAACAATCAACAATTCACTGAACAGAAACGCACTTCAATATAAAATCTGAGCCGACCATGTCTACAATGTAAAACATAAATAGTATGTGCTTTTAAAAAAAAAATAATAATAAAATCACCTCTAGTAATAATGACTCAACTGAACTGAACAACTTCGTTTCCACGGGAACTGTTCTTACTGTTTCAGCTAATGTGGGAAAAACTAACAGCGCGTCAGAAAGGGGGAGAAAGAAAAAGAGATAAACATCATTTCGTTTCGATACGCGTTGGTTGAAGCATAGTCGCGTCTTGATTTACTCGTCGTATTTTTAGTTATACTTAAAAACATATTTCTTCTTTCGTAAAATTTCTTCTTCATTAAATTTATTTCTGTAACCCCCCTGCGGCATCGCTGTAATGACGGCCCTTCCAAGTCAGTTTGAAAACATCAGACAAAGGCAGCAAGAGGCTTCTCTGCTAACATTTCGCTGCTGCAAGCTAAAGCAATGTATTCTTATATTACCGGGATATAAACGGTGAACCGAAGACTATTGAAAAAAATACTTTGGATTGCCAGTGGGATTTTAAAGGCCTTTAAAAATGTTCGACGGTTTGGATAGCCGGGTCGATCGACAAAGGTTATTTCAAAACAAAAAGGGCTGCGGTTTGTAATGGCTTGCGTTTTCTTTATGTTACCGTTGGCTTCGGCTCCCGTCTCGGATCTCTGCTTTGGAGGCGAACTGGCGTCGCATGGGACTTGGCGTTAGCGAACTTTGGTAACCTTAAGTGCAACGGAAACGGCAGAAGTTATGAAATTACTTTTCCCCTTCGACGAAAGACGAGACCTACGGCAGAAGCAGCGCCTTGGGCTTTTGTAGGTAAAATGGAGACGCACGTCTCGTGCCTCTTCCCGGAAATTTTAGCCATGATTTTCAGCTACTTGGACGTGAGGGACAAAGGCAGAGTGGCTCAGGTGTGCGTGGCGTGGAGGGACGCGTCCTACCACAAGTCGGTGTGGAGGGGCGTAGAGGCAAAGCTGCATTTACGGAGGGCCAACCCGTCCCTCTTTCCCAGCCTCCAGGCCCGTGGGATAACCAGGGTCCAGATCCTGAGCCTCAGGCGCAGCCTGAGCTACGTGATCCAAGGGATGCCAAATATCGAAAGCCTGAATCTGAGCGGCTGCTATAACCTCACGGACAATGGCCTTGGGCATGCGTTTGTGCAGGAGATTTCCTGCCTGCGAGTGGTGAACCTGAGTCTCTGCAAGCAAGTCACAGACTCCAGCCTGGGCAGGATCGCGCAGTACCTGAAAAATCTGCAGGTGCTGGACCTTGGCGGATGCAGTAACGTCACCAACACTGGCCTTTTGCTCATAGCATGGGGGCTGCATAGGCTTAACACCCTGAACCTGCGCAGCTGCCGGCATGTGTCGGATGTTGGTATCGGGCACCTGGCCGGCATGACTCGGAGTGCCGCCGAGGGCTGTCCCGGCCTCGAGCATCTCACTTTGCAGGACTGTCAGAAGTTGACGGATGTGTCCCTGAAACACATCTCCAAAGGCCTGACCAAGCTTAAAGTCCTCAACCTAAGTTTCTGCGGGGGCGTCTCGGACGCAGGCATGATTCACCTCTCCCACATGGCCAGCCTGCGGAGCCTTAATCTTCGCTCCTGCGACAACGTCAGCGACACGGCCATTATGCATCTCGCTACGGGCACACTGAGATTATCGGGACTTGACGTGTCATTTTGTGATAAAATCGGTGACCAAAGCATGGCTTACATTGCTCAAGGCCTTTACCAGTTAAAGTCTTTGTCGCTGTGCTCATGCCATATAAGTGACGACGGCATCAACAGGATGGTGCGGCAAATGCATGAACTAAGGACACTTAACATTGGACAGTGTGTGTGCATTACCGACAAAGGACTGGAGCTCATTGCTGATCATTTAACTCAGTTGACTGGGATTGATCTTTATGGCTGTACAAAAATCACTAAAAGGGGGTTGGAGAGGATAACGCAGCTCCCCTGCCTTAAAGTTTTAAATCTAGGACTCTGGCAGATGACGGAGAGTGAAAAAGTGAGATGAAGCCATGCCGGTCCTGATGGAAGTGGAGGGGAGTGAATTAGTGGGCTGGGAAATTTCAACATTTATAAAAATGGATTCGCAGAATGATGCAGCAGTCAACGTGATGCTTATGGCTATCTTAAAATAAAGATGTGAGTGGTGATGATCAGAAAAAAAAAAAAGAGTATCCGGTGTCATTAAGTATACTTTTTACAACAGTAGACAAGATGCTGAATATGTCGGAATACCTTTAAAAGTAACAGTACCGAGTTTACGTCAGTTATCTTGTCGTAAATCTTTTGCCTACCTCGCTTATTTAGAAAATTCAATTTTTTAATGAAGTATATGAGTGATGTTGTGCCTATTATCCTTTCCTCCAGCGTTAGTTTCTGATGAGAGGAAATTAACTTGTCATGTTACCTTAATCTGTAGGCTAGTAGTATCAGAAACGAGGGGTTCCAAACAAAGATCTGATTAAATTGACAGTATGCAAATGTATGAAATTGTTTTATTACAAAAAAATGTATATTTTAATATAGATTTTAATGTAGGCTTGGAGGTGTTGCTTTCTAGCACAAAATTTAGCTGATATATTTATGCTTATATTGTAATAGCAGAATGTTGTAGACTACTTCAAATTGAAGTGATATAAATTTTTGGTACCTATACACAAATACGTTTATTCCTTTCATGAGCATTTTCGCAATTGTATTGTATCCTGCTTAACAAATTTTAACACAGGCTATTCACATCCCTCTGAAAATGAAGTGAGCTTTTTTTCTGCCCTTGCAGCAACTATAATGTCCTGCTGATCAGATGCTGTGTTTAGATGTACTGTATGTGTATTTGTAACAAAAGCAAACTCCAAACAAATTCTTTATATTCTTACAGAGAAAATTGCAATTTATTTATATAATAAAGGCAAAGTTATGTATATTTTGAAGAAGTGCCTGAATTTACTTTTTAATGTGTTTAAGCAGTAGGTAGTGAACCTTTAAATTAAAAATAATACACTACCAACATTGACAGGGTGAGTTTGAGAGCATCTGTGTCTAGCTGCAGTCTGCATCTGAGGTACATAGTGAATATAGTGCGAAGTAAGGACTTCTTGAGTGGTACAACTGTCGAAACCTCCAGATTTGTGGTTTTGAATGTATGTGAATGTGCATATTTGAATGGTCAGGATTTTGTTCCCTCTATACAGTTTATTTGAATTGCATACTCTTCATTGCCCTTGAGGTAGCTGTTATGAGTTGGGCTGGTTCCCTGTCCAGGATGTACGTTGCTTTATACCCCATATTCTCAGCAATAGAGTCCTGGCCCTGTTTTGACTCTGACTCAGCCAAATTGTTTGAAAATGAATGAATGAGAAAGGCTAATGTTAGGTACACATTGCTTTGTGTTCCTGTTAATAAACATGGTTATACAACTGCCTGAAAACAAAGTATCTGCCCCCATTGACAGAACAATTTAAATGTTAGTACTATGTGCTATGGGAAGTATAAAAAAAAAAAAAAAAAATACCCATCACACACCTGCCACATTAGTGATGAAGATGTTTTCAGAATGTCTGGGTTTTTATTTTTTCTTTTTCTGCTTTGGTAGTAAATGTTTGAACAGTTTTCCTCATAAGTAAAAATAATAGTTTTTTAGTTTCTCTAGGAAATTGGTGGCTTGAGTATAGGAGTTCAGTAAATTATCCAATATTAAAACTGTTAATCTACATAGTCAACAGGGCCTCAGTTACAAAAGTCATCGTGGATTCTAACATATGTGCTTATGCAAAGAAAGTACATGCGTACCGTACATGTTTCATAAATCTGTTTCCAGCTCCTGTGCTAGAATGATCCCGATATTTCTTTTTTAGGTTTTGATTTAAATCTATGTTTAATTACAAGTTTCCAAATAAACAATTTTCTTGGATAAAAATATATTTACAGTGTTATTTGAAAACAAAATTGCTTAAATCATTTATATGATTTTTCTTAAATGGAATGTCTCCTGGTAGATAATTGCACTATTCTGGTGCTTTCACAGTTGTGTGGCTGATTTGAGTACAATTTGCACAAAACGGACACCATTTGATAATCCTGCCCAGCAGAAACATCATAGCCTTGTAGTTTTCACCATTTATTAAGCACATTCATTAATGTAAACTTTTTGTAAGTTCACAATATTTTGTCATTTGTTACTCAGGAGCACTGACTTAAGTGACTATTAACAAGAAGTTGATTAAAATATACCATAACTGTTAAATGTTATGAAGCAACATCAGTAAGTCCTCATGGTTTTAAACTCATATGAAAAATGAATGAACCTCATTGAGATTTCTGGACTGACACGGTAATTATACAAAAAATGTCAGTAATGTTTAATTGACATTGCAGTTCAATTAAAAGCAGAAATTGGCTGAAGCAAAACTGAACCCACTGTAGCCTTTCAGGACTGTGACTGCCCTCCCATGTAGACCATATCCCAACCACAAACAGCACCTTGTTTTTTTTTTTTTTTTTTTTCCACAGCGCCCTCTGGTGGCAGGAGTACTGTAAAGGCACTAATGGGTCACAGTTGCTGTAAAGATGTTCAGGTGAAGTAAGCAAGACACCTAGAGACCTAACGTGACAGGCCAGTGTTGTATTGCCATGAGAGCGTTCTTTCTAATGTTTAAATAACATTACTGGGATTGTAGATATTAAAAAGGTAACTGGGCTGTTTCATGTGAAATCAACAGAAGCCTCCTGACTTGTTTTCTTGGATTTGCTTTGTGTTCATTGTACTGAACAACAATAGGTGTGCGTCCTGTAGCTGAGAAACATTGGTAGGCTGTGGTGTTTAAGATAATAAAGATAATAAGATAATAAAAAATTGTGCACACTTTTGTTTACAGATTACTGTATCACTTTACTCTGAAAGTACAAACCGCACACTAAACACTTTACGGCACATCCAAAATGTAGCTGAGTTATCGCTGGAAGCAGAAACTACGACCATATAAGTCCCATACTATCCTCACTCCACTAGCATCCTGTTAAATACAGAACCAATTTCAAAGTTCTCCTCTTAACATATAAGGCACTCAAAGTCAAAGCACTGGTATATATAATGGAGGTGATTAATACATATATTGCAAATCATTCCCTACAATCACAAAATGCAGGCCTTCTTTCCATTCCTTGCATACATAAAAGTATTGGCACTAAAGCTTTTAGTTACAGAGTCCTTAGTCTATGGAATAGTCTGCCTGGTTATGTACAGGATACCAGATTGGTCTCAGTCTTTAAATTCTGATTGAAGACCTACTTCTTTGATTTGGCTTTTCCACAACAGTATCGATAGCTCAGTGTAATTAATACTGCTGGAGCACACTGTACATGCCACTACCTGTGATATTTTGTTATGGGACCTCCAGTGTTTGTATTATGCATTACTCCTCTCTGTAGTCCTTTTCTGTCCATTGTTCTCTGGCTTTATCTTTAACTTCAATCATCCACCTGCTGTTAATTGTTTAATATCTGTAATTTCTATCTGCTTTGAGGCAACTTGTTCTGAAAGGTGCTATGTAAAAATAAATTGAATTGTGTTAAGTTTTAAACCTGTTTCTTCTTTACTTTCTGAACAGTTTAAAAAGAGGGTGTGGGCCTAATTTTATTGCAAAAGCATGTTGCTAAAAATAACACCATAAGTCATTAGTTTTGAAATATTCATGCTATATGCTTGAAAATTCCAAGGGTTGTTGTACACTATTAGGTCTTTAAACCTCTAAAATATTTGGCCCAACATTGCATATTTATCAAGTTATGTGTTGCTGAATTTTGTATAATTTTACATATACAAATTCTGCCAGAAATGTATTAAAGCTGTGAATTGTTTGTATTTATATATTTATCAGTAAACAAACCTCGACTTCATGAGATTCTGGTCAAGTTTCTATTGACATCCTTGTCAGCAAATTTCAAACTGTATTTGTAGCATATGACATGCAAAATTCATATACAG
>JABJVR010002074.1:0-18021 GCA_025773905.1 Chitala chitala
TATTTATAAAACAATTGACAGAAATATGATAGCTAATTTCTGAAGATTCCTCAAAGGTCAGGTCAACGTGTTCATCCTTTTCAAATCGATTTCACAAAATGTGGGAAAGAAGTGCGTGTTGCAGAATACAGTGTACGTCCAACAGATGGCATATTTTTATATGTTTATATTCCCTATTCATACAAATTAATTTGTCGTTTTTATTATAAATCATTATAAACGGTTCAGAGGACAAAACGTCTAAACATAAAGCCATAAAAGCTCATTATACTTAGTCATTAACCAGAAGGAATATGTTTACTAACTACTAAAAACAAACATTTGTTTTAACTGATGCCGTAGTTTTAAAAAGAAATATAAGTTCACAAGTGTAACAAAAGAAACTAAAATGTAACGCAAAGAGAACACTGATTTTTATCAATAGCGGTGGAAAAAAGACGACCTGACCCATAAAACATTTTTTAATATCTAAAAAACTAAATCAGCACAAACGAATGCGACTTTTTTCGCGGAGTTTTGCGTGGGGTGGGGGGCCAGTTTCACGCAGGTCCACCCATGCTATCTTGGAAGGGATACTAATGCACAACAGCAACGTCGAGTGGCCAGTTCATCTGAGCCACGTGTCTCCGTGCAACGTGACGATGGCTGGGTCCCTGGAGTAAACGCACGCAAGGAGAGTCGCAGCCCCGGATGTACAGCGTAAAGAAAAGCTAATGGCTTCACTACCGTGCTATCTGTGCTTAAAAAAATACTGTTAATTGCAAATGAATCTCGTTTGCACTGCAGCTGGAGCAAGCGAGAGGTAACATTATGCACTCTACACACTACAAGCAGCACACGTGACAGTGAGCCCCTCCCTTTAAGTGTCGTTTTTTTTCTAAACTTTTATGACGCTGCCGCTCGCGCGCTCCAGCTCGCGCACTCTAAAGATGGCGACCAGCTCCGAGCGCAGTCCGCCACCCTTCCCCGAGTCTGAGGATCAGGAGCTCGACCCTGACACGGGAGATGGCCAGAGCGACGAAGGAGAAGACATATTCACTGGCAACGTAAGTGCGGGCTGGTGTTTAGGGCTCTGTCTCCCTGTGGCAGCCCTCAGCAGCGAACTTGGGAGAAGATGAAAAGTTCCGCTTCTTTGGGCTAAGCTAACCAGCTAACTAACTCGTCTTATAGCTGTTAGCGGTAAATTGGGCTGCGGTAGACAGGCCTCCGTGGCATATAACTTTTATTCCAGAAACTGTCATCGCACCTGCTGTCGTCTGTAGTTCATAGGATTTGCGGAGTGGAGGAATGCAACAAGATGGTGTTTCGTGCGAATAACTAGGAAGTAGCTTAACAAGGCTAGCTGAGAAGAGTATCTAGTGGTGGGCTGTTATAATTAATTGGTACAGGGCGACACTCGTTTAGTTTTTTTTTTTTTGTCCGAGTGACGTGTGTGTGTGTGTGTGTGTGTGTGTGTGTGTGTGTGTGTGTTCGCGTTCGCGTTCTCGTTCGTTCGTTCGTTTTGCTGTTTGCGTGATGCCACAGCTGATCAACACTGCTGTAAGTGACTGACAGGGTTGTAATGTCGTGTTAATCAAACCACAACTTTCTAACGTACTTTGATTCTCAACTTTGCTGCTGGCTTGGCAGATATCTTGGCACTTGTGGAAAAGGTGATGTCACTACAGATGAAATGTGTTTATATGAGCTTTTATATGAATTGCAGTGATAGTGTATAAAGTTGCAAATTGTTCTAATATGGTTAGAATGCAAGGCTCGTTGGTGTTTCTGCTGACCAACCGACTAGTTTTAGTAATAACACCGCATATTAAGATGGCATGCTTGTTTTTCTGGACAGAAAATACGCACTCAGACTTCTGTGGTCATTAATGAACGATCATAGGCAGCTTAATCATTTTCTGGCTCAGCCTTATTTGGGAGTGACGATGTTACCAGCATGATGGTAAACATTTATCCTTGCATATTTTTTTAATCTGCGCATGTAATTTACTGCTTTGTATGCCTTTATTGTAGTAACCTTTATTTTCAGTCAAAATTGCAGGTAAGATTTGAAAAACGGCAGTAAAAGGCTTGTGTGAGCTGTGCAATTATTTAAGTGTTGGTTTGGAAATGTCTGTAGTGTTTGGTGGTGGTTGTTGGTGTTTGTTTTTATTGGTTATTTCCACCCTATGGAACTCTATCCCCAGTTTCATCCCATGAAAATTTACTGATTCAGCCTCTGGTTATGTGAACACATTAAAGGTGACAATGTGACCACTGTCTGTTTTGTGTATTGGGACCAATTCTACAGGTGACTGTTTTGCACTCTTGGAAAAGGTAGAATTTACCACTGAAATGGTATTTTTGTCAGGGATGAGTGGTGTCTGCTGTAGTACAAATGTCTTGAGTTTAACACCTATCCATGAATTTACAGCCACCAAAGTAACTGACTATTGGTATTGAGTATGTCAAGCACGGTGAACCTTTTGAATGAGGCTGTTAACTAGTGAGGAATGGTATTTCTTCAGATTGGGCAAACAGACCAGTGATGTAAGGGATTTGGCCCTAATCTTTTACCAAGCGAGACAGTCAAGGTTATGTGCAAATTTTAGACATTCTTTATAAAAAAAAAAAGGTAAGGGGAAAGTTTGCTGCTCTGGTATCACCAGAGAACTATTAAAGCAAGTTCTAATTTCTTCAAAAGGTATTGATAGTAATGAACAATAGCACAGTTATTGAGTTTATTCGTGCTAGTTGTCTTTTAATTGATACTCTTCCAGTCCTGTTGATACCCTTCCTGTCCAGATAAAAGCATCCTAATCTGGATCAGGTTTTCTTTATTTTCCTCATGATACTTAAAAAGGACAGCAAAATAGGGTGTTTGAACCTGCAATACAAGGCATTCTTTACTGTGCTCCATGTCTTTTGTGTCGGTGTTATGTTTAATGGCTTTTTGGTGCAATTTTCAGTGCATAATTTGTTCTGTAACAGCCTTTATACAGATCTTAAATGTATACTTTTAAAATGTTATTCTCTAGGTAGTCCGTTCTCATCTCTCTTTTAGATGGTCCGTGTTCTTTTTCTTTGTTCTAAAGGTTGTTAGTTGGCTTTGTTGCTTGCAGGCCTGATTATTTGATTGAAAGTGCTGAAGGTTGTTGAAGCTGCAAGTCTATTTCTGTATATGCAAAACACCTTTCGTTCAGATGTTCAGGGAGACATCAATCAAAAAATTACATGCCACAAAAAGGAACTTTTTTTTTTTTTAGTGCTGAGGTTCTTTTCACTGTTGCTTTCAGGACAGCCCTATACAAACTAAAGTGGAGAAGACCTTGGCAGCCAATGACGTTACTATCGATGCCAAGAGTGATGTCACCAGTGACCCACTTGGTGACTTTCTTGGTGATGGGCTGAGTGACATCAGCAGTGAGCTGCCACAAGGCACCACCAAAGAGCCTTCGCTAAAAGGTGTTGCCGGTGAGCCGGCCCCCGAGCTCTTCGAGTCAGCGACGGACATCTTCGGCGAGGAGGCATCCATGGCGCCCCATGGGCCCAGCAGTGGCATTGGACAGGCTGCAAGCGCATGCACCCCCTCCAAGACAAACGGTGTTCACTCAGACGAAGAGCAAGATATATTTGCAGGTATTTAATCCATGTTCATTTTAATTTTGACAGTTGTAGGTCACAGAACGTTGAGTTGACGGGCTTGAGTATTCCCAGGAGATTCTTGTATTTTGGGGGCTACTGTGTGTGCAAACAGTTTAGTTTTGTTTGTTGCTGTCTTTATCCTACACCCTGGTTTTTGGCAGGGATTCTTACTGGGCTTCTGTGTCCTGAGGTTAACCAAGGCTGGATTGCTTGAGCACCTGCACGTTCTCTGATGTCATTCGAGAAGCCAATGCGGGCAACATTTTTCTGCAAATGCCACTGCGTGCACCACCTCTGCTCGGATGAGTTAACATGCGTATCGTGGCAGTAACAGACCTAGGGGAAACCACTTTGACCATCTGATTCCTCACCAATTTTTACTCTATCAAAGATCAAAAAAAGCATAATGAATGTAAAACACTTTTTCCCCATGACTTTAATTGTATTAATGGTTTGTTCAGTCATTTCCGTTTTAGAATATGTATTTAAAGCAAAGTATTATGTGGATTGTTTAAAATGTTGTGTCTCTCTAGTTGACTGGAATTCCGATGGTATTTGTGTGTGATTCATCCACATCATTTGTTTGACCACAAGATGAGCTGACTGCCCTGCTGATCATTTTCAGTTCTGCCCCTTCATCCTGTGTGGATGTGCAGAGGTTTCCTCCTCTATCGCCAGGTTGCCACGTGCTTTCCGTCAACAGCGAGTGGTTGAACTCCTTAATGACCTTCAAGGCCCTTACTTTCACGTCAGCTTCTGGTGGGAGCAGATAAGAGAATTGGAGTCAGGAGTGAATTTACTGAGATAGGAAGTCTGCTGTTTGGGCTCTTCTGCCCCAACCACATTAACGCTAATGTTGGGGGTGGCTTTGGGCATTTGGTGCCTATGTAAATGAGTAGCGTAGCGGAATCCTGGTTTGTAATGGCAAAATTCAGAGGACTGATGCTGGGCGATCCCTCCTCATTCAGCTGCGTTTGCTCAAAGCAGTACATGTTTGGTTATTACTGCCAGCAGAGTGGTACAAGAACAAGAATTGTGGTCATGTTGCTTGCTCTGGAGAGGAAATCGCTTGTCTTTAGGAGTCTTGCATCTGCAAAATATTCAAGCTTTAATAGTAGCAAAACAGCAAAAATATGCATTCTGTATTTTAGTGTAAACTGGATTTCAAATAATAGTAAGTTATTGATTGGATCTTTCATACTACTCATAATACTTGTACATTTCCTATTCTTTCTATTTTTGTATGGCAACAATAACTGTCTGACAAAGCAAACGCACTGATTTAGATTTATTTTAGTTTATTTTGTGTGTCCCCCCCCAATCCCAGAAGCCACGGTGGAGCTGTCACTGGACAGCCCTCGTAACGAGAGGAAGAAAAAGGAGTTGTCGAAGCCAGCAGCGACCGCCTCGTCTGTCACCATTCCGCCAAGCACGTCAAAAACGGTGTCCAAAACTCTGGAGGAGGTGAGGTGGCCTTGGGCACCGTTAGGGTGACACAAATGCAGCATATGTGCAATATTCCTTGGTTTATTTATTTATTTATTTATTTTTATTTTTTTCCCTCATCAGTCTGTTAGCTGAACCTAAATCCAGGAGGTGTTGATGTGTGCTTTGCTGAGTGCTGGTCACTGTCCTGATGCTAATCTTTGCTTTTGTTCAGCTGGAGGAGGAAGAGAGCGAGGACAAGTTCGAGCTAAACATTTCAGTCACCAATCCTGAGAAAGTCGGTGAGTTACTTTGTGGTCGTTGGTTTTTTCCTTTTTTTTTTTTTTTTTTTTTCTTCTAGTTATTCTGTTACCTTTGCCACCCTTCCATTCCTGGAACTCTAGTGCTGAGTGGTACTGCCCAGCTCACACACTCCCTTGTCACTGCGAGTGGAGCTGAAGCAGGGAGTCGTGTAGAATGCAGAAGTGTTGATGGGTGTGGTGACACATGAAGCAGCAAGCTGACCGGCCACCACCCTGCTTGATAACCGTCTGTTCAGCTTCATCTTCTCTGTATTGTGAACACCAGTGGTTGGCTAGATAACATCCTATCATGGGAGACAAGGAACTGCAGTGTGCTGTCTTTTATACGCACACACTGACACACGCACATGCTCCCTATGCCTACCGGCAAGGGTGATATGTTATTGATACAGAGCTGTTGGTCTCCTAGGCTGCTTTGACCTTGCAGTAGTGGGTATATAAGTGGATTGATGCCTGGTGGGGGCTGACTGTGGGAATGAATGGATAGGTTCCTAATGCCCAATAACAGGAAGATGTGTGTCTTAGGGAGGGGCATAGGGCTGAAAGTAACTCTGACATGTAGCAACTGTGCTTCTAGTGTAAGGAGTGTTTGGAGTTTTGTTTTGATTTCCAGGCATTTGTGTGCATGGATGTTTGTGGTCAGCTAATCTCATATGTACTTTTCACCTGTAGGGGATGGCATGAATGCATACATGGTCTACCAGGTGTCCACGCAGGTATGTCCAGGCCTATAACGTTGTTTCTATTTCCCAATTAGTCTGTATTCACAGGCATTGAAAACCTCCTTTTTTCTTTCTAGGAAAAGCACTTTTTAAACATACTAATCCATAGTGAGCACCTGTTCCTGTCTCACCTTCTTTATTTAAAAAAATTCTCTCTGTTGCTAGACTACACTGCCCATGTTCAGATGCAAGTCATTAACGGTGAAAAGAAGATTCAGCGATTTTCTGGGACTTTACGAAAAGCTGTCTGAGAAACACGCTCAAAATGGATACATTGTGCCCCCGCCCCCTGAAAAGAGCATTCTGGGTAAGCAAAGAAAGCAGAGAGTGATGCGGGTTGAATATAAAATGTTTCCATTTTAATGATTGGTTGGTGTGGGTAACTGCTGTGGAAAAAATATTTCTCCACAAATTTTCTCAGCGTCAGTTTAAAAAATGGAGGCCTGGTGCAAGAGATTGGTGGCAGAATAAGGATGGTGATGATGGTGAAGATTCACTCAGCTCAGGAAGGAGAACAGGAGTGTATAGCCTTATTGACCATGGGCTGCATTCACTGTGTAACTATATTGCAGGGATGACCAAAGTGAAAGTTGGAAAAGAAGACCCTTCATCCGCTGAGTTTCTGGAGAGGAGGAGGGCTGCCTTAGAAAGGTGAGATTGACAATCACTTTCTCTTCCAGCTTTCGTCTGCTTGAAAGTTTGCATTCTAATAAGCTCAATGAAGATTCTAATTTATCAACATGTACATAGGTAGTGTCTTTTAATTTAAACTGGTTAGGAATACTTTGAGTCTTTTGAATGAAGCTCTATTAGTGGGTTACCAAAGATGTCGGCTGTGAAATCAGGGTATTGCGCATCTTTCAGATGAATGAAAAATTTAACTTTACTTTTATTGGGACTTATATCCTACAGTCTAAAACTGAGAGACTGATGTGGACTTTTTTTTTTTTTTTTTTTCCCCCCAAACATTCATACTGAGCACCGTATCTGTTTCATGAAATGGTACCATTAAATGCTTTTGGAATTGTAACCTTTTGATTGTTGCAGCTTTTTACGAAGCTATAAGCATAGTGTATTAGAAGGTTAGGAAGCTAAAATGTTGTTTTGTGCTGTTCCAATTTCATCATTCCTGCCCCCACAGATACCTTCGGCGGGTTGTCTGTCACCCTGCTCTGCTTCAGGACCCAGACGTGCGTGAGTTTTTGGAAAGAGATGAGGTATGAGCGATCTGAGCTGCATTTCCTTTGTCTCATCTTTGAGGGGTGGGGGGTCTTCCAGCACTGGACAATGGGGGGGCACAAAGGCTCAGATGCCCACAAGCACTGTACCTCTCAGTTAGGGATTGAATTGCAGGGAACACAAACACAGTTCCCCTTTTGTACCTGTAACATAAAGCCTGGCTGTCATAAGCAGGAGCCTGAACTGAAGTGTGTGTGTGTGTGTGTGTGTGTGTGTGTGTGTGTGTGTGTGTGTGTGTGTGTGTGTGTGTGTGTGTGTGTGTGTGTACACGTTTCATTGTGTGTCCTTATCCTGTATCTTTATCTAATTTAGGATAAAACCAAGGGCCTGTGGCTGACAGGAACCCTCAAAATTAGGACATAGCGTAACGTTAATATAATA
Organism: Chitala chitala; assembly: GCA_025773905.1. Classification (NCBI taxonomy): domain Eukaryota; kingdom Metazoa; phylum Chordata; class Actinopteri; order Osteoglossiformes; family Notopteridae; genus Chitala; species Chitala chitala. Next base: position 7,715 of record JABJVR010002074.1, read on the forward strand.
TACCATCTAGCATGATATCTGTCATGGGGCCCAAAATCTCTCGTGATGGTCCTGTCTTTGTGTTTAATTTGCTGTTTTATCCTGTGTCTGTGACTAATGTGGAAAAAAATCACCCCAATGGGTTTAACCTGAGTAAGCAAATTGTGGTTTCATGGAATTTGACACGGAACAGAGTCAGGAAACTAAAGAAATTTTTGAACGTAAGCATTTAATGAAATGATTACTGTAAGGAACATTTTGGGACTGTTGACTTATAGTATGGGTTAGTTGAATGAGGGATTTTTTTTTTCCCCTCCGTTTGGTTTGTAAGCACTGCTGCAGCGACAGGAACGTTATGTGACCATATTGTTGGTTTGTCTGCAGAATAACTTGGTTGTTTGTTCCTACGGCAGCTGCCCAGGGCTGTGAGCACACAGACACTCAGCGGTGCGGGCTTCCTGAAGATGATCAACAGGGCGACCGATGCAGTCAGCAAGATGACCATCAAGATGAACGAGTCAGACATTGCAAGTGTCTTTTCTAATAAATATTATTAAAATGCCGATTTAAAGTTTAGTACCACAGCAGTAAGCAGTAATTGTGATTCTGGAGGACAACAGAGCTGTAATTCATAGCACGGCTGCTGGTAGGGTATAGTTTGTACAGGCTAACAAACACAGCCACTGAGTGGATAGCGCCCGCTGAGACAGCCCTGGGATATCATGTGCCTGCCTCTGTGCTGTTGCAGTGGTTTGAGGAGAAGCTCCAGGAAGTGGAGAGTGAGGACCAGCAGCTCCGGAAGCTCCATGCCGTGGTGGACTCGCTGGTCAATCATAGAAAGGGTAAGGGCATCACTGGGGCGCTTCGGCTAAAAAAGCAGACGAGCTGTGCTGAGGCCCCTGACTCACAGCAAGCTGCTGCCGTGAGCGGTGCCGCATTTAGCCTGTTTTCTCTGATAGCTGTGGGCTCAGTGCTTTAAACCAAACTGGCATGTAAGCGGCTTTGTGTTGGGTGTTGTGCAGGATTCAAGGTTCATTGCCTACTAACCTGTAACTGCATGTGAATCATAGACTTGGTCAGAAAACCCACAACAGGTTCTCAGATTGTCTAATTCCTTCAGCCGTTGGACTAGTTTTCCAGGGTCAGGTTTATGTTCAGTTCCGTTAGATTACATCTGATAAGTACCGTGCTGAGAGTAGTCCTGTACACAGGATCCTGTGGACGGTGTGTTGGAATGTACATGTGAGCAGGAGGAATGAAGGTTCAGTTACTCGCTGGCAGGAGGATCAGTTTGGATAGACAAATGGAACAGTACTGTCTTTCAGTAACAGGTCTTACTGGATACTGTGCAACAGTTCTGTCCTCGAAAACCGATGCAGGAATATTTGTGCTATTTGTACTCCATGATCAGACTAACAAAAATAATGATTGGTTATTATTTCACTTTAGATTTTAGTCTGTAGTTTGGTTACCTTTCAGTATTCCAGTGACTGAAAATAATAATGTCCAGCTACTGCTACACAATCTGACCACGCCCTCAAATGTACTTTGATCACCACCTTTAGTTTAACCACAAACTATTCCACACCCAGACACTTAATCCAATGGAGCCACAGGATTTTGTCCAGAAAAGTGTCCAGCCCAATAGTACCAGGCATCAAAGCTGACAGTATACATACTGTGTATCCCAGATTAACAGACCGCACTGCCGTATATCTGCACGCGCTGCTGTCTGACAAACAGCCTTTGAAACCCACATAAACACCAGTTGTACTTTGTGTTTATTCCAACTTTATGGCCCTACTTTCCTCCTGCAATATAAAAAGCAATAAACTATTTTTAAAGCCAATAATACAGAAACTGTCCATAAAACAATGGCAGCGTTTTGTTACGTACTTTCAGTCTAGTGTTGTGACAAAGCACTGCTACTGTGCTTAAATATCGCACGGTGGACAAAGTAAAATGTATATGAATTTAAAATATTTCGAGCAACATTCCCACAGTAAAACCCATGGTTACCACGTAGGATACCGATTGAAACTGTGGGGCTCAAACCCAGCTACGCTTTAGGATCTTATCAGACTTTAATACTAATAATAATAAATAGGAATTAACCATACAGTACTATACATGAAAACCGAGGGTCTGCACTGCGCATCTCAGCACTGTGTGTGTGTGTGTGTGTGTGTGTGTGTGTGTGTGTGTGTGTGTGTGTGAACATGACCTTGAGCTGACATGCCTCCCCCACAGACCTGTCTGGTAACACGGCAGTGTTTGCCAAAAGCGTTGCCATGCTGGGCAGCTCGGAGGACAACACAGCTCTGTCCCGTGCCCTGTCCCAGCTCGCCGAGGTCGAGGACAAGATGGAGCAGCTGCATCAGGACCAGGCCGCTAATGACTTCTTTGTGTTTGCCGAGCTGGTGGCCGACTACATCCGGCTCCTGGGGGCCGTGCGGGTACGCTGGCACGCGCATGTGAACATGTTAATTAGCCTGTGATGAGTGCTCAGAAACGCATTGTTTATACCCATGACCCTCCAAGCATGTGCAAATTGCACGCGTGCGTTTGGTGAACGGGAGGTTCAGGTGTTTCAGTTGTCACCGTTTTCTAGCACTTCTGTTGCATGCGTTGCATCACATGCTGCTCCTGCCCACGCAGGGCTGCTTCGACCAGCGTATGAAGATGTGGCAGCGGTGGCAGGACGCTCAGAGCACACTGCAGAAAAAGCGCGAGACTGAGGCCAGGCTGCTGTGGGCCAACAAGCCAGACAAGCTGCAGCAGGCCAAGGACGAGATTGCCGAGGTATCCCTCCCCCAGCCTGCTCCCACACGCTTATTGTTCAGGATAAGGCTTCGGCTAAGAGCCACTCTGCTGGAAAATGTGGTGCAGTTATGTCTCTTGGTAACCGTGCGCGCGAACTCCCAAATGACCACCACCGTGACACTACACATCACTGCTTTTAAGTATGGTCGTGTTTACCTTGCTCTTCTGTCTGCCATCTGCCGTAGCTTTAGAGAGGGCTTTAGTGCAGAAGACTAACCGCTACCCCGCATCTCATTTGCTTTTAGTTCTGCTTCCATTTCCTCATGTGGCATTGATTTCACTTTCTTTACTTCCACACAGTGGGAGAGCAAGGTGACTCAGTTTGAGGCTGATTTTGACCGCATTTCTGCCACAGTACGCAAGGAAGTTCTTCGGTTTGAGGTAAGGCTTTATGTCTGCTACCAAAGGCTATACTGTATTAGTTACTAGGTGTGTGTGTGTGTGTGTGTGTGTGTGTGTGTGTGTGTTTGAGTTTATACAAATTTTTAAAATCGGTCATTGTTTTATTTTTTACAGAAAGAGAAAGTCAGGGATTTCAAGAGTCAAATAATCAAATATTTGGAATCACTTCTACATTCACAGCAGCAGGTAACCATTGTGGGGAAAGTGCTACTGAGATGTTAAAATGCCAGAATGTCTGCAGTACAAACTGCAACTGACCCGACTTGCAGGGACTGTACACTGAGTGACTTACTCTGTCTTCCCTCTCTCCAACCTCTTTCTTGCAGCTCATAAAGTACTGGGAAGCATTCCTCCCTGAAGCCAAGGCCATCGCGTGACAGTGCATGAGATTGGAGGAAAATAGGCTGCCTTTATAAATACTTACCTCTTGCCTATAAACCAAGGAAAGACCCCGAAATGTGCCAGAAAGGGAAAAAGTACAATCCTATTACATTTTTACTCATTGTAGACCTATAGCTCTTCGTCCTAACTATTGTATTAATAATTGTATATTTTTCATTTAATTTCCACATATATTTTCTTAATAACAAACTAGCAGATGAGTACTGATTGATCAGGTGGCGGTTCTTTTCTATATATTTTTCATTGGGGCAGGTGGATAGTGTGAAGAAGGAAGTTTTCAATCAGAACTTCTATTGTGTCTTTACCACTCGTATCGCCATTGTGCAACATTAGCACCTCAGCGGGTTTGAGCATGAAGAGTGGCTGTTGAAGGTTTGTTTTAGGGTGGGGCTGTTCACTACAGCTCAGATAATTGTTTACACTAGAGGGCGATGTCTGTTTTTTGTTTGCAGTAAAAGGCACTTGCAGGAAGTTTAAAAAAAAAAAAAAAAAAAAAAAAACCAGCAAGCACTTATCTACAACAGAAATTATATTCCTTTATCTTGTAATATGTTTGGTCATTTGATATGGTTTTTACTGTTGCGTAGCTCATGAATCGTCAGCGATGGGGTCATCACTTTAGTAAGTGGTTCTGGAAAATCGCTGTTGGCTTTATTTGATCAGTTCTTATAACTACACAACATCTTTCAAACATATTTTACAAAATTTGCCTCAGCCTAAAATTAACTCTGCTATGGGATCTGTCCTGGGTGAAGGCCTGTTTTAAATCGTTGGCACAGAAAAGGCATATGCAGGTGGACAGGGACAGAATTCAGATTGAATGCATGATTGGTCATGTATAACTGATGCTCAGGGTTCTTTGAAGGGTAAAAAAAAGTCCTCCCACAATTGGCACGTCAGCGCTGAGTGACATGGATGACCCCATCTCATACGCCACTTTAAGAGGTTCTTATAACTACATGTAATGCATTAATGTTCAAATAGATTTCACTAAACAATGGTTACAGTGGGTTTATAGGAGAGTAATGGCTATACTACAAAAATAAGTTTACATACTTAACACCATCGCTGATAAGCAGGGGAGTTGGGCAGACGTGGAACTATGCAAGTGAGGCCACTACGGGTACCAGGGTTTGATGCAGTGTTTGTCTCCTGTACGGTGTTACTGGCCTCTAAAGTAAAGGAAAGAAAGGCCTGCCTTTAATTGTATTGTCAAATGCAGCAGGTTAATCTACAGCCAATGTTAAAGTGCTTTTCTGAAAGTACGGTTGCGTCCTAGCTTCCCTCCTGTCTTCCTCATTTGTGTGACGTCTGTTACCTTAAGAGCTGCTTGTGGGTGACAAGAGCACCTACACCAGTACAGGTGTCAGGACTGGCAATACACGCTAGAGCTAAGACATGTAACATACATGCACTAAGACCTGATCAGAATGCCAATATGTATCTGTACAATGCAAAAAATCTCTTGCTGAATAGTAGTTAAAGATGCACAGTCAGGTCTTTTTTTTTTTTATTAATTGATTTAATTAAAACTGACATAACCCTTGATTATCTGTTGTGCTAAAATCCATTCTGCATGGCGTCCATGGTTTATTATCCTGTAACTCTTGCTGCGCCTTCTTCCTGATGAACTGGTAAGGACACATTAGCAGTGGTGGATCTGTTCTGTGAGTGGACACTTTGTGGACGGCTACTGTTGGTCCCTTCTGTTAGCTCAAGTACGATATAGTTGCTTTAACTGCCAAAAATTATGAAGAATAAAATCCTTTTCATAAAATGCCTTTGGCCTGTTCTTTATCCTGACCTGTGTTTAATAAGCTGGTGGACCCCAAGGCTTGTCTGAGGAATTTGCTACATGTTTTGTTTTTGAACCATGTGTTTTTGAGGTACCTTGCAGTCGAAATTTGGTAAACTTTGGCATTTCTGAATTGGTTTTGTGGAAAAATGGATACATGTAATTTGGATTTTTTATTTTTTTTTATTGGGTAAAGAAAATCAATTGTTACTTTAAGCCTTTTAGAATTGAAAAGTCGTATGCTTTTACAATTATTTCTTGTTAGGCATCGAACAACACTGATTTATTGCGTTTAGAAAGGTAATTTGAGGTCACTTGTACATGAAGTAAAATCTTTTTTTCTCACGTGTGCCCGAATCATAATCCTCTGCTTCATTCAAAGCCATTGTAAGTCAGAATCTGCAAAAGAAAAAGAAACCCACAGGCAATCCAAGTGTGTTGTGGGTAAATGTAGATTTATGATCTAAAATTGCAATTTCATGTCCTAGTACAATCTTTTATTGGTTTAAGTTTAACTTCCAATTTTAAGAAAATATTTCACATGAGTAATAGTCATCTAGCAAAATGCCAATAAGAATTTTATTGTAAGACTTTTGTTACATGTAAAGCATGGAAGTGTATTATATTTCAAAAGCCAGGTTCCTCTGAGAGTTGAAAGTGGGATATCAGTTTCTGTCAAACGTTATCGTTTTTAAACTAGTTTTCTGTCATTCTGACATCAGAACCTCAAAGTGGGAACCTGTGTTGTTTCTGGGTGAGTGCAGACTGTTTTGAGGAACAGAGTATTCCCTGTATGATAACTGTTCTCCTTTGACCCATTACAAGAATTCACGCCTTTTACATTAATGCCTCCGTATCTCCATAAGTCACACAGATAAGTTGTCCTAACATTTTTATGTATTCAAGCCTTATCCAACAATTTTATGGCTGCTGTCGTATTGTATTTTGTCTGGTATTTTTTCACTTGGGCAAATGGATTGTTGATAATTGAGGTTGTGCCACTGGTTTTGTCTGGTTAACAAAAATACTTCTCGGCTTGAGAGCACCTTAACCAAACCTGGCACAGCCTTTTAAAGTGGAATCATTCGTGTTGGGACAAGGCAGTGGCAGTTCAAAGGTGTGTCAGCTCTTACACAACACTATCAGTGCTGTTCGGGAATTTCTGACATGATTTGCTTCCAGTAAATTCATGTTGGTCCCTGTAAATCAGATGATTTTATGCTTTGACACCTTGAATAACTTTTTAGAAAAACAGATTAAGACTTACAATTGTTGGAGATTTACTATCAATATATAAAATCAGATGTGTTTTGCCTTCAGTAACAACGATGTACAAGGCATGTTTGGGGAGTGCCTGCATCCACTTTTTTTTTTGTTTTTTTTTTTTTTTTTTTTTGAAAAGATGTGTATTAGCCTTGGAGATGCCAGCAAAAGCAATACAGGTGGATGTCACCAGTGTGATGGAGCCGTGGGCTACTGAATATGTCCAGGCTCAGAACCCAGCTATCTACATGTTCGAAGACCTTCTGTAATAATGGTGGTGCTGGGGTTGACCTTTTATTAAAAAGAATGCTGAGGTTGTGTAGGGGTTTTCACCATAGGATGGGGGAGGGGTACACTTCCTGTCAAGCTTGACACATGACCTTCCTCTCTGCTGACACCAAGACTTCTCCTTGTAGATGAGACAGGAATTCAAGATGTTCAATTGTTTGCTAAGCCATGCACGAGACTGTGACGTTCGTGTTATGTTACTGCTTTTGCTAGCTTGTGCATTCTTTATACACATACAATCGCAGCTGGGGTTTTTGGCCTTGGTAAATGTGCCACTCTTGCGGGGAGATTGCCTGTGAACGTTACTAGCGTATTTTCAAAACAGTTAAACTCACGAAAGACATCTTGTGCTGAGCAGTTAACGCTAATTTTAATTACACTGTAAATATCAGGTATGGATTAAAAAAAAAAAAAAAAACATCTGTTTCAGTCCTTTTACTGCTTTTTTTCGGTTTGCTTTGGACTGTTGGGTTTGGGAGTCTGATAAATGTCACTTGTATGTGGGTGTGTGGGGAAGGAGGATATTGTTTTCTGTGGGTAAACTCTCATCCCTTTATTCCTTATTTAATAGGCTTTACAAAACCATCATTGCATTAATGATTTACAGTAAATGTGCTTTAGTTTGTTTTGACAGATGGACATATGCTGTATTTTAATGACTAAAATTTTAGACACCTGCAGGGTTGACAGGTCTGAAAATAGTCTGTATATGATCCATGCATTTTTTGGCATCTCCTCCTCAGAGAAAATCACTGATTTGAACTGCATGTCTTTTATTTACCAGGTCAGGATGTTGGGTCACATAGCATTGACCCTCATGGGCTGCAAATAAAAAACAGGAAGAGGTACTGTGTGAGTACTGCTTTATTTGGTTCCTTTTTATTTGTAGCGCCATAGTTCATCTAAATGAATTTTAGATACAAATAGCTCATTCAGTTAGAAACTGGTTTCACAATGTTTTCTTGCCAGACAGCGAAAGAAAACAAGGTACATTCATTCACCTCACCATTATCAAAGGATCGGGCTCTTGAACACTGGAGCACACTTTGGTGTTAAAGTGTCTCGGACTAACAGTGCCTGGCCTCAGAATACACTGTTACCTCTAGACGAAACAGTCATGTAGAATAACCCCATATGTACCAAATTCAGTTCACCATATGGAGTTTTTGCATCACAATTTCAGTTTTTTCTTTTTTCGGCCTGTCTGACATGTAAAATGTCTCTAGTTTACGATAAAATCTCTCTTGATAGGTAGCTTTTGTGTAATGTTTATGGTTTTCCAGGACAGTTAATTATAAAATTGCAGTTCAGAACTAGTTTGTGTACTACTGAGGTCCTTAAAATTTTGAGTGGCAGCCATTGTTCATTCTGGACAGTTAAATATAGCTGTTATTTTTGTCTGCTGTCAAAATTGGGCACCATGTGCCCTGAATGATGTCATGTTGCAATTCTGGATGGATTGATGCCACCTGACTCGCCTTGTGCTATCACATGGAGGCAGCTGTACTCTAGCTATAAAGTTTAAAGGGTTAGTCATTCAGGACACCCATTGAATGTGATTCAGTGTAAATACTTTCAGAGCTTGCTTTTTCTGGTTACCAGTTTACCCACTGCTTAAAAACTTCTCAAGATGAAATTATTGCAATTGCTTTTGGAATTCATGTAGAATGATTATGGTATGAACAGAGTTCACTTGTTTACGTGGTAAATTATCATGTTAGTAAATATGTATAAACGTTTCTGAATGGATTTGTGCAGTTCAGTGTTACTCTCGAATATTGAATTGTCATATTGCGTTAAATTGTATGATTACTATTTCTACAAAACAATTGCATTTATAACTTCTTTGTTTTCCTCCACGTTAAGATGTTTCTGAAGGAACAAAGAAAGGTATCTCTTCCGTATGAGTCCGGCTGTGGTTTGATGATAAAGACTACCTTTTGCACAGTCAAAGGGCTTCATTTTCCAGTCTTTATTGAAAGACTGCCATGCTATGGGTTAGGACAAAGTGAATGACAACATCACGTATTCCTGGCTGTGTTAATCACTTGTGCTTAAAAAACCTTGTGATGTTAGTGCGATTTTCAACGGAACTATAACACGCAAACACAACGTTAGATGTTTGTCGTATTTTATTATTTAAGATGTTTTGATTAAGATCCGTAACTTACGCAAGAGACTATCCGACACTGACAATTGTCTGTAAGATGCATTTATCAATTTACTGAAATGTTATGTTTTCTTCCAGATTTATTCGCGAAAACTTTAAATTTCAACAATAAATTATTTTTAAAACGGACACAAAAAGACATTTCATTTTCAGATTCACACATGCAGAAGTTTGCGGTAATAAAATAGGTTATGCTGTATATTTTCGTAATCATGTCGCGGCTGATGCCATTCGATCTTTTTGTACAATGTGCACGCCAACTTAGCTTAATTGAATTTGGAGCCACCGGAGAGCGATTTTCGTCCGCGCGAGGATGCAGCACACGATGCGGGGCGTGTCCTAAGCGGGGTGGTCCTTCGGATGCAGAACACGGTGCGGGGCGTGTCTTAAGCAACGCCTACAGGCTTGTCCTTCGGCGTTACTACACCAATTGCAACGTGGGAGGAACGGATCTACAAACAACGAAGACTCCAGCGAACCGTAGTGGCACTATATCCCAGGGTCTAGCTGGTGGGTCTTTTTAAATCGTTTTGCGTAACCCAGAAAAAGTTCATAAGACTAAGTGAAGCAGCACATAGCACAAAGTTGGACTGGCCAAGTGCTCAGGTATACATCAAGGTGACGTGCAATTAATATATTGTATCTTAAATTAACTAGGCGTTTTTACAGACGGGATAATCGCAGGGAAGTCTTATGCCATCTCCGTGTCCCACAATGATCGAAGTGTCCATTCCGTCCCTGGAGAGAAAGGTTGACGAGTCTGGAAAGTCACAAAAAGTAAGTTGAACTACCGAACAGTACACATAAATGCCATCCAATATCTATAGTGTTTTGGATAAAAGACTACACACTGACATGAGTATTTATTACGGAATTTACGCGTACATAAACGAAGTAATAGTGAAATCGTGTTCCTGATGTTTGGTACTGGGTTGTTTTGTTTAATACCTCTTTCGCGTCTTTCAATATAAAATAAAATTTTTTGACTAAATGTTTAAAAGAGCCTATGGTCAGGCAAAGCTTTTTAATGTGACAGTTATGAGCGAAAATGACTGGTACGGAAAAATTAATTTCATTTTGTGTGCCCTGTGGAGTAAAATATATTGTGTGTGTGTATATATATATATATATATATATATATATATATATATATATATATATATATGCACTGTTTAGTAAAATATA
>JABJVR010002075.1:2414-18015 GCA_025773905.1 Chitala chitala
CCCCCCCCCTTTTTTTTTAAAGGGGTCGCAAAGTTTACGAGCCCCCCAGGTACATGAGTGTGAATCAGGCGGCTGAGCAACTCCTAGAAATTGTGCACAACCGGAGGGAGCGACAGGAAGACCTAGGTGAGTGAACGCCAAGCTGGCGTCTATTCAGTAAAGCAACAGTGCTGCCACTACTGCTACTACTGTAACCAACTGAACACGTACTGCTAAGGTCTAACAGACTGCCAAAATCATTTCTTTACATATACTGTTGAGATATATAACAATTCCAACAAGTTTTCTTGTAATGCCAAATAAGTGCAGTCCTTTTCCCCATAGAAGATGCATGAGGAGTTAATGATCATCAGGGCTTTTCTCTTGCAGATTTTAGTGTTTCCTCTGTCAATAACCACTCCGTCACTCCTGAGTCACAAAAATGCTGTTTGGCTCCGTAGTCGACTTCAGCGTAGCAATGAGCAGAAACCACAACCTGAGGCTCTACACCCTGACTCCTGCCCACCAAATGCTGCATGTTCAAATTGACATACTCTGTCCCGTCTTGCTCACATGCACCTGCTCTTGTCCCGCCAGCTATTACAGAGGACACGGTGTGTGTGGGACTGGCGCGGGTCGGGGCTGAGGACCAAGCCATCGAGGCGGGGACATTGTGCCAGATGGCTGAATCTGACCTGGGGGGGCCCCTCCACTCCCTCATCATCACAGGCCACCTCCACCCTTTGGAGGTGGACATGCTCCGCCTCTTCGCCATTCAGCCTGACTCCTTTCAGAACCTAAAGGTGACAGACAGCTCCGCATTCACGTCCTGATGGTGGGTCAGGTGAAGGATACCTGAAGACAGTGAAAATATCAGGTGTGTCACCCCACCTGTAAAAGGAGCCAAATGAAACTACCTTGTTAGAGATAAAGTGGTCCCATAATGCTTATCATCTTCAGCCATAAGGCCCTTTGTATTGGAATTTGTGCAACAGCCTTTTAAACCATCCCCTTCAAGCAGTTCTGGTAATGCAATGATGTAATAGTACTTTGTTACAGTACGTATGTATTTTTGGGGAGTATCTGTACATGAGTTTTTTAATTTGTCAACTTTTGCTCCACTGCTTCAATAAAATGCACACTTGTACCTCACTGCATTTCCCACTTGGCATTTTCGTTACTTACTACCAAAAGAAAAACACGCTCCCAAAGTTTCAGTTTTCAGTCTGTGAGTTCTCCGTAACAAGCTCAGACAGGTCAAAAGAGCAGCAGAAAGAAGCTGTCATGGAAGCAGCAGCATCCTCCTCTAGCAGCAGTGATGCTGCCCCGACACCTGCTACGTCTGCTAGCAGAGCATCTCCAACAACACTTCTCATTCTTGCGGTTTTGACAGTTGATTTCTTTTCAGGCTAAACAGCAGGTTTTTTTAGCTTCAGGTAAGGACTGCCTGGGTTGTAACTGTATGGAAGGAATTTAAGAACGAAGAATGAAACGGAGGCCTTTTAATACATTTAGGGAAAGGGAAGTGATGGGACAGATGGAGAAATGATAGGAAGGAAAATAGGATTTTTGTCTTGCCAGTCTGTTGGTTATTGCTAAATGTTACAGATAAATTGTTATAGAAACATTAATTTCATTATGTTCAGTTCATTTTAGTTTTATTATAGTTCACCATGTGTTAAAGGCCTCTGTTTTTACAGTGCTTCAAAGGCTATATAAATTTTTTTAAGTGGTGCAATTTGGAAAAGAAGGCAAAACAAAATTAAAATGGAATTCTTCGTATTGACTTTTTTTTTTTTTTTTAAACGAGACTTTTCCTTTCAGTACTTAAGTACATTTATTCAGAAACTACTTTTGATAAAGTACAGGTAACATTTGCTTTCATACTTTCATTTCACCTGACTGACATTTACTTAAGTAAAAGTTCAGATAGATAGTTTACTATAAAATTACTTAAGTGTGTTCACAGCAATTGATAATAATGAATGGCTGTATTGAATATAATGGGAAATATTAGAATGATGATGGGTTATATTGAATATGAGGGAGATGTAAGGATAGTGATGATTGGCCATACTAAACATCATAGGTGTAAGGATGAATGGCTATGCAAATGGTGCCCGAGTTACGATGGTCCGACTTACGATTTTTTGATCTTACGATGGAAACGATATGACAAAATTGTATAAACGTTTTAAGTTTTGCGCGGCAGGTACGTTGGAACGCTGCCGGAATGTCCGCATCTCCCGCCTTGGGAGACGCCTCGCTGTCGCCAGCGTTCAACACAGTTCAGTTGTCTCTGTGTTAGAATGTGTATATATATTTTTTCGAGCACTTATTTACTGTGTCTTGCCTGACGATATTTTCAAGTTGCAATGGAGTCACTGGAATGCACCTCTATCGTAAGTCTGGGACTACCTGTACTTATTACAGATGGGAGAGTAAGAATGAAATTGTAGTTCGTAATGCCAAAGAGAGGAGCAATGGGGAAAAGAAAAACTATTTTGTGAAATTATATGTTGAAATAATTTTTAAATATAGGAAGAACGTTCTGGAGCACTCTTGATTTTGAGACTCTGGGGGGGGAAATGCTAAGAATGCCACTTTTCAGTCCCACCAAACACATTGAACCATAAATCTACGTACTTTAGTTCCTTTTAAAATGAACTGCGTCGTTTCAACCTTTTCAAGACCCCTGTATTGTAAAACGGCATGCAGGACTGCTTGCAAAAAAAACCATAATGTGATTGTAGTGTCTAGATCAAACCGATATACAAGTCAGTGCATTGTGTTTTACATGGCAAAAACAACATACTGCAGCTGTACACAAAAAAGCTGAAAAATATTTCACTGATAAGGTGGAAGTGTTAAAACAAGATTGTTTGCTATATTTGCATTGGCTTGTTCTCTTACTAAATACTGGGTCTTTTGTCTTGATTCACTGTGGGACACCCTGACTTTGTTACATTTAGGTAATACATAACACACAGGCCAGTGGAAAAAGGGCAAAGCAAGTTTGTGCCAGTCATCTACTGCAGCTAAACTTGCAAGTCAGACACTACAGTGAAATAAAAACATGTGCCTTTTTATTACTGTGTGCCATCATTTATACTTTTTTTCTCACCGAAATCTCTGTGTGCATTATTTATTAGCTATGTTGATGTGGTTAATTCAGCTCTGGTAATATTAAAGTATTCCGTACAAGATCCTCATCAAAGGGGCTGTGTTGTGATTTTTGTGTATGTATGTGGCTGTGGACCTTGTCTTGGTAATAAAACAAATTTTTTTATTGAGTTGGGTTTCCCTGCATTGTCTGGAAGCTTCTCCTAGAAGCTCTCCTGTGTAGAGGCGTCTTTTGATCTGAACTGTTGCAGCTCTACTGAAATCAGTGCTAATTAAATTAACCCTAGAGTGTGACCTTATCTACACCCCTGGGGGTTTTGTGTATTGGATCACGTCTAATTCCTGTTCCAAAGGACTCGTTCTTGTCATTCTTTGGGGAAATTGTTGAAATGAAGCAATAACATTAAAACGAGGTGGCCGATAAAGGCAGGCTCTCTTTCAACCCTCATAAACACGACGTCAGACGAGCCAGGAACAGCTGCCATCCTGCATCTAATTAAAACTCATTTTGTGCTGGATATATTGCAAACCACCATTCCCTTAATTATTCTGATTAATGTTCTACAAAATCACTCACTGCTTGTGCTGAAATACAGACGGATACTTAAAATTGAATTTTTGGTTAGTAGTGAACAATGCATTTTCGAAGTATTTTTTTAAACCTTTTTAAGATCCAAATACAAATGTCTGTTCACAATATTAGATAGTACTTAAAACTCAAGACCCATACAAGAGAGATTTAAGTATATTAAGGACCATTTTTGATATATGAAATTTGATTGTGTGTCACTTTACACACTAATGTCTTTACTGTATATTTTTATAAACGTTCCAAAACATGCTGTATTAAATTGCTATTTTGTAAATTACTTGTTAGTGTTTTTTTTTTTTTTTTTTTGAACGCTCAGCTTGTACTGGAACCTTTTCCCTGTGTTCAGCTACTGAAGAGATGAGGCTCCGTGTGCACATTCAGCAAACCACACAGATAAATTACACAGAGGATACATACTGCATGTATACCCATTCAGATTTGGAGATGGATTAGCCTCTCTGGTCAGACAAGGCTTTCTTGTTTGACGGAGAAACTTTATTATGGTCGGTTTCTTGTAGAGCTTTTCCAACATATGGGACAAGTTTACAGGCATTTCTGTTTCTGTGGGTTCAGTTGAACTCGGATTGGTTCTGCTACTTTGTCAAAATAAAATCAGTTTTAGACTTTTGAAGTGTAGCAAGCTATTAAATGCTCTCAAACTCATGTGCCCTTCTCTCTTACTGGTTCACATTTTACCAGCAGGTTTATTGCTTGTTCTAAGTGGGTAAATTAGGCAATAGAGTGGCCCGAACAGTAAGACTGTCCTACCATGTAATGCTGCTGCAGCGAAGACCTGCTTTTGTCCTTCAAAGGCTTGGTCTTCCACAGAGGGCCATCAGAGAGGCACATATACCAGAACCTGCCCCAACGCAGCTCAGAAACCAGACCCCATGAAACAATTTAAACGTGCAGAAAAACTGTTTATTACATAGCAAAATATAACTGGCCAGTTTGGCTTGTTAAAAACTATAAACAAAAGGGGCTAGAACATCATGGGCTGATTTTCAAATGTGCTTTTGACCTGTTCCACAGGGCAGATGGCAAAGGCAGATACGTTTGTTTGGTTCAGTCAAAGCTGGTGTTTAGTGTGTAAGAACAGCCAAACGAAAATCCAGAATGTTCTAGGTGTATCCGAGCTTTGCCCAGTCTGGGAGGTCTGGTACCTTCTGTCTGGTAGTGGTTTAAGCAATGGCGTGATTCTAGTTTAAAATGGACAGGTTTAATTTCTGTACGCACAAAGTTACACATCGGGTCATCAAGTGATTAAAAAGGCACTTTGGAAACCAAGAAACACGGTTTGGCTCAAGAAGTCAAAGTGCAGTTAAAAAACAATAAATGGCCAATTGTAATTTTTAAATTAATTATCCATGGTGATGGTGGTGACACTGCAAAAAGACTACTTGTCAATTTGTCATCACATTAAGGTATCACCACCTGTGCTCAAAGGCAAGCACACTCATACCAGGATACTAACACACACTGATCATCACACAGGTCAACTATCTCAGAACCTTCATTGTTATAAAAGAATAAAGACAAAATCCTACAATACCCAGCCGAGGGGGGGAGGGGCATTTGGCAACTGATGACAGAGTTCACCTTGCTTTGTTTATGTTTCACGTTATTATTGGCAACTTTTATTTCCTCATTTTGTTTTCAGTCATTTTTCCTTTTTAATTTTCTGGCAATAGTCCAGCACAGTTGCCTCCACCTTGGTCCCTGGTACGGAGACGAAAGAATCCAGAACTGCATGGATTAGGATGGAGGCTGATTCTCCACAGCAGCGCAAATGGCTTTGGTCCCAGGAGTCCGGAGAGAGGCAGAAAAGTCCCCAACTACATGGCCGCAACGTCGATCTGGACATACAGCTGCCTGACTCCAGCCTGGCAGCAAAGAATAACGAAAAGGAAAAAATAAATGAATAAAGCAAGCCCTGGTTAATTTTTCTCCTTCCTAATCAGAGATGCACAGCAACAACTGAACAAATTCAATACATCTCTTCACCAGAAAGTCACACGTCCTTTTTTTACCTGTGTGAAAATGTTGTGCGTTTGGCTCAAAATCCAGCGTGTGTCTGCGTCAGGTGCCACCAGCAGTTTGAGCGTGCCGATGTAAACGTCCGAGCATAACGTCCAAAAGTGCGGCTCCTGCAGGTTGTACACACCCTGCAGCTGTTGGACCTGCAAGACGGTACGGCAGCGCTAAGATAAGTCACCGTCACGCCTGAGGGAAGGGACAGGTACCGTACACACATCAGAGGTGTGGAATTAGCGACACACGGAGTCACACGCACCCTCTGGTAGCACTCTGGGAGGACGTGGTCCAGCGACGGAGGCGTTCTCTGCATCAGAATCCCAATGGACTCCCTCAGCAAGGGAACAACACTGAAGGAGGGCAGTAAATGGAACAGGAGATGGTTAGTGTCACTCCACTCCATCCAACACACACACACACACACACACACACACACACACACACACACACACACACACACACACACACACACACACACACCAGCTTTACACTGTTTCAGCTCCTGGATGATAATATCCACCCAACAGCCAGACCAAACTTTAATCATTCTAAAATACACTCTGGAAATAATGCTGATTAATGAAAAATATCCACATCCAAATTAATGGAATATTATTTTGTTTAGAAGTAAATGAGAATGAACTGTACATACTATACACTGTAATTTGAACATTCTATTCAATTCTATTTATTTTTATTACAGCTGAAGACTGACCACTCTTTAAAGACCCCAGCAAAGCCCATCGCTCTATTCTATGTTTTAAAGGAACACTTTGGGTCACTGACAGTGATTACACACTATGGCACGTCAAGCTCCCTTAGCTTTACAAGATTTCTCTGTACTAAATTTGTACAAGTGATGGATGAGTTGTGACCTTGGAGCTATAAATCCAAAGATTAGCAGTTTCCTCCAGGTGCGGTGTACAGATGTCATTACTCCAGAAGGAAGGCGTGATTTCATATCTGCTTTATGAAGACTGTGTGACAAGCAGGAAAATTTTACTTGACAGCGTTAAAAAAAATCTCTCCCATGTTTAATAACATGGAAAGTATTGTGTTTCCTTTACAGAGTCTGGAAACAAAAATGGGTTTGGTTTTCAATAGATTTAAAGTTGTAGCTATAACAACTAACCTCAGCTTGTTGAGTGAGTCTTAGATAACTGACCCTGACAGGTGTTGGTGATGCTGTCAAGCTTCTGGCCGTGCGTAAACACGTGACTGTGAGACGTGAGCGAAATGCAGGGTCTGACTAGGGGCAGGGCAGTGTCTCTGGGGTCAGGGAGGCTGCAGTCACTCAGATGGCACATAGCTCTCCATGCCAACAGCCCCACCACCAGGGGAGCAGTTCAAACAGAGCCTCGCAAACCATGGCGACCAAACTCCAACACGACCGTCACCTCCCTCCTCATCGTGAAATCATCTCCGCTTCTCTGAGGAGAGGCCAGCTGCACCGTGAGAGTAATGATGTCCTCTGTCTCCATCTAAACCCACAGGCTGACCACGCACACACATGCAAACCATTACAGTTACTGGCTTTGGCGTTGCTGCTTTCAATCAGCAATCTACCCCCCGCTTCCACGTGTCACCCACTCGCACTGCGTCCCGCCCCACCTGATCGCGTCTACATGCATCCAGCCAACCACCCCTAAACACACACACACACACAAAAAATCACTACTACCAGTGTATAAGTCTTTCTTCTATATTTCTATGCCTGCAGTGAAATGTCAGTACAAAAGCGCATCCACTGATCCAATTTATAAAGTAATACGAAGTCCACTGGTTTCAGCGTAATTTAACACAATTTTGCGTTCTAGTATAATTATACCAAAATGTAGAAAAGAAAAATAAAACGCAGAGGAAAAACCTTCAACGGCCAGTGAGTACACTGACAGTTAAAGACCATTAAGTTTGCCTACATGAAAATATTATGTAGCTGTACCACAGAGAAAAAGTAATTCTTCATCTAAAATTTCTCCAGTAAAATCTCACGGTATATTAAAGCAAAATTAGAAGCCATGTTAAAATCTCCATCTTGGACTCAAGGCTAAAATACGTGGCAAAACAGTTCTGTGAAGTCACATTAAAAGTGCTCACACAGACATGCTGGCAGTGATGTGGTTATACTTTGTTCACCTGACTTTACAGCTTACAGCTTTACAGCTTACTAGACTTTGTCCAACCGAAAAGGATTCTTTTATTGTCACTGCATACATATACATGCTGCACATACATGTCACAATGAAATTTGTCCTCTGCATTTAACCCTACCCCCCTGGGGGAGCAGTGAGCAGCCACACATGGTGCCCGGGGAGCTAGTGCTGAGTGTCTCGCTCAAGTACACACCTGGCTGGGCTGGGATTTGAACCAGGGACTGGGAGACTTCTGCATCTCAGCCTGATGCTCTATCCATTGAGCCACCAGGCCACCACCTCTAGTAATTTCAGTTACTCAAAAACAAGCCCTGTAACATACAACGGTTTTCCTCCCAACCAGACACAAGAGCAACCAGATACAGTCAATAACATCTGAAGGTTGAGGGCACAAGGAGAAATGTCAGAGTTTTTTCTGTCCTCTTGGAAGAACTTGCAGGTAGTGACACAGCAAAAAGTGCCAAGGCCGCAGTTAATGCAAGGCATGCAGAAGGGACCATTGGAGGGGGGGGAACACCCCCATGTCCAACTGTCTGGAGACATGACACACACGGCTAATTCCTACCATGGAAATGCATATCCACGAGCAACCAGCCCCCCCACCCCACAGACGAGCCTCAGAGCCTCATATGGACCTGCACCCTTCCTCAGGACATCTCTGACTTGACGGTGCAAGTTAATGCACCAAAGAGCAGCCCAGACAGGAGCACTGAAGTTTCTAGTAAATCAGCATTTTTTCCTCATCCCGTTACTATAAAAATACTCTGCCCACAGCAATGGCTGCTGTAATCCTTTAAAGGTCAACCAACAGCAATTCAGGCCATCCGGGAGGGGGGGGCAGTGGTTTGATCAGTCTGCCCCCTGCACACACATCTATCTACAAACAGGAAAGGGCAACGGGCCTGCGTTGCCAAGCTCTGACATCACCCCATTGTTCCCAGCACTTCCTATGCTGGGCCACAATACAGGCCATGTGACAGCACCCTTCACCGGGACGTTGTCCACACTGCTCACGAGCACAGCCCGCCTTTGCCAATCTGCCATCCAGTCAAACTCGGTTCCATGAATAACATCCCCTCTAACGTTACAGCATGGTAAGAACCGCAACCATAAAACCACAAGCTCTAAGCCAAAGATGAATGCAGTTTCCAGGCCACATCTACTGCACTTAATTCAATAAAAACAGATGGCAGAAGACTTAAATGGTTCTGAAACAATCCATGTACCATAATGCTGAATTTATATTATATATTCTGATCTACACTTTCATTCTATATGCAAGCTAACTGCAGTCCGTTCAGTAAATTCCCCACAGAGGGGTCGTAGCACTTCATGACCTTGCATAGCAGCTCCTTTGGGTTCAACAGCTGCAATACCAGTGATAGTGAGCAGAATGTTCAAATTGAACACAGAGGACAACATGGCCACTCTGAATAATGTCACATTTCAACGAGAACAATGAATTTGTCGAGCCAGGCTTTCGTGGCATTTTGAACGGTTTTCCTTTAGATAAGCACTGTAGCCGAAGGCCAGTAAGGATGGCAGGTTAAGCTCCAGTACACGTCCACATGTGGGACGGAACGCGAAAGGGAATATGGCTTATACACACGCAACTGAATGGAAAGAGGAACACGGTTTACACACGCGAGACGGAACAGAAAAGAGAGCACAGCTTACACACGCATGCTTTGGAACGTGAAGAGGAACATGGTTTACACACATGGGACGGGACCCAAAAAGGAACACGGTTTACATACACGCGATAAAATGTGGATAGGAACATGGTTCACACACAGTGTTCCTCAAGCGGCTACAGGACAAGTCGGAAAGCAAGCTAGAAAAGTACCAAAAACCCTTCGGCTGAAAAGAAGGCTTTACTTGGTCCGAAGAACGATCTGAGATCAGCGAAGTCCATCATATTAGGCAGAAATATGCTTCTGGGTCGGTGCTGCACCACAAAAGCTCTTTTGGCAAACAGCCGCTGAAGCAACTGCGTGACCCAAAGAATGTGGCCATTCCTGCAGCTGAAGATAATACCGCAGCTTAATGGAAAGCCGTTTAAGCCCACATTCCAGCCCCTTGGCACTCCGAGGTTCCAGTGCGGAGAGGTCCTGAGGGCCTGAAGGCCTGAGGTCTCACCACAGGTATATTCACCCCCCGACCCATACCCTACAAGCTCAGCCTCAATGTCGGATCGGCCTCAGCTGCACGCGCTCTCCTCTCCCGGGGGCAGCTGCAGCAGACGCTCCGGACATGCGTGGTCTCAGTGAGAAGTATCGGTAGCTCCTGCCCTGAACGTGACTCCTCACCACAGCAGCAAAGAAAAAAAAAAAATGCTAAATATGTGGTCCAAGAAGCAAACACTGAAACCTGTCATTAGCAAGATGGAATTTCCAATAGTAAAAGCCAACTGTAACAAATACCATCTGGTACAGCCATCTCAAAAGCAGCCGTAGCCAGTGGGGTCACAAACCAGACTCTGAAAAGGGTTAAAATACACATACACACAGTTATCCTAAAAAATGCTCTAAACAGTGAAACAAGAAAGAGGCTCCAGATAACAAATACTGGCCAACTACTGCGTCTATCAACACTTTCCTGATTGAATTCTTCCACACAAATCTTTTTAAATGTAAAGCAATCCAGTGTCTGGATTTAGCGCACCCCACGTACTGCTTCACCTCAAGTTCCATGGCCAAACACAAACTCCCTTAAGAGCTCCTAAATGGGGCCTGGTGCTTTAAAGTGAAGCAGCTGCCCATCTTGGAGATCTTTCAGATGGTTGCGGTTCCACCTGCCTCTCAGCTGGCTGCAGAGCAAGGTCCACAAGGTGGAATGGGTCTTTAAGCCCAAGTCTGACCTCACCAGTTGCTAATAATTTACTTAAGTAGCTCTGTTATCCACACCTGTGCTAGCGGTTTTCCCACAGTGTGAGTACTCAGAAACAGCAGACGTACCTGGTGGTCTATGCTGATCCTCACACCGAGGGAGTGTGCGTGTGCACCCACGCATTCCTGTGCCACTGTGTCCACACATTGTTTGTTTAGTCGTGTGTGCCAAAGCAGGTCTTTAATGGGCAAACACGCCCTCTTGAGGACACGTCAAGAACACAGTTTGTTTCCAGCTGAGTGCATGTTACCTTTACTCACCTACTAACACAGGACTCTCAGGAAAGGGCCTGTACTTCTGTCACAGGACCTAACAGACATTTCCAGCATGCTCCACTTGGACAGAGCGAGTAAGCATACCAAGTAAGATGGAATGTTTAAGTCTGAAAACTTATCATGGACCTTTTAATTAGGCTTGAAAACTCTACATAGTGGTCACCTCCACACTCAGACCTCATCTACGTCTGCAAGACCAAAGTTATTGTCTTCAATGTGTCTGAACACATTTAGTCACTCAACATACACGGGACTCCGGGTAGCTCCAATAAAGCGCTGTGAACACGGCAACAAAACGACAAAAACCTGCTGTGCACGAACGTGAAGGAAATGGAAATTATTCTCTTAAATCGCCAAACCATCCTGGGTGGGGCACCAAGAAATTAACCACAGACAGGAAATGATTTTAAATTCTTCTACAATGGGCTTCGTCTGCCAGCTTTACCTACAATACGGATTCAAAAACCGTTAGGGGCACGAAGCTGATTTCAAAACAGTAAATGTCATTGTTTGTATTAGTCACTGTTGGCGAGTTGTTTTCGGTCAACCCGCTCAGTATGACGGATGCTTTAGCTGGTGGTGCAGAAGCGCTGATTATTTCGTCAAGAGGCTGGAGACTGAAGCGAAAACCAAAACGAGCGCTCTCACAGAGCGGTCTCTGGTTCCCGCGCACACATTCTGTGCCCATTGTCTGATGGGGAGCCCACCGCTATGGTGTTTCCAGTGCCGCCAATTGTGAGGAGACACTCAAGCGAAGCTGCTATAACTCAAGTCCCAAGGACAAAAAAAAAACCCCTTCGTGCGTTTATAAAGGGAGAGGAGGTGGGGGCTGGGGGTGGAGCAGTCCACATTAAAAGATCCTTTTGTTCGCAAATATTTAAAAGAAGTTACAGATCACGGGCACATACCAGGAGGAGAAAGGCTTGGACGCGGGGTGGGAAATCAAGACGTGAATGCAGGAGGTCTGCACTGGTGATTCATGCTGCTGAATAAAACCATTGATGTCAGTTTGATACTGTAGGACTCTAACAAGCTCTTTCTCAGATGAATCACTGAAACCTACTGTGCATACGCACATTTGGCTCCAACTGACAAATTACTTTATCATGCTGCCAAGGAAGCAGCCGCTTGTATGATTATTTTGTAACGGAAGGCATTTGTAAAACCTTAAGGATTTCTCATAATTTCCACACAGACAGGAAACACCAAGGACACCCACTGTGGCTCCTCTGGCATTCGTTCACCCCCCAAAGGGTATGACATAACCAGCCCCAAACTGGCACACTTTAGCCCATGGCCCCACCTTCAAACTGACACACCTTAGCCAATGGCCCCACCTTCAAACTGGGACGCCTTACCTCCATGGCCCCGCCTTCAAACTGGGACGCCTTACCTCCATGGCCCCGCCTTCAAACTGGGACGCCTTAGCCCCATGGTCCTGCCTCAAATCGGCATGCCTTAGCTCCATGGTCCTGCCTCAAATCGGCATGCCTTAGCCCCGTGGTCCTGCCTCAAATCGGCTTGCCTTAGCCCCATGGTCCTGCCTCAAATCAGCATGCCTTAGCCCCATGGTCCTGCCTGTTAGCAACCCTGAATGGCTCTGTCAGCTAATTTTAGTATCTTGTAATTAACGGAACACAACTATCAGTAAATGTGAACTGCAGCGATTTGTCCGCTTGGTATGATCAGGCATCGGTTTGTGACCACAATGAGCATTTGAAAATTACAGACTGAACACAAAGTAACAATCTTTCCACTGAACATCTTAAAAGTGTTCATGTGGCCCATAGCAAAAACATGTCATCAGCAGACCAAAAACCCCCCCAGCATCTGCCACATGTAGCGCCTTCGTACATACCAAGGACATCATCCCCATCTCGTTCTGCCAAACTTCCACACAAAACCGAGACGTCCAAAGGGCTAACAGATGCCATTTACAAACCTCTCCTGCTCATCAAACATGATTCAACCCAGTAAAAAGCTGCAAATTTTTCTATCGATTTTGCTTGCAGACATCTTAACCTAGAGGTCAGCTGAGCAGAGTAACTTCCAACTCAAGCAGAGCTAGAGTAAAATGAACGCTCTGCTCAAACTCTTCCCAGGCCAAAACAGATCCAAGCTCTCACTGGAATCACAAATTGCACCCTTACTTTCTGTATGCTTCAAAAAAAAAAAAAAAAAACAAAAACCACAAGAGAAGGCAGAGACAGGACTCCATATGTTCTGACAGACCCCAGAACTCCACCTAGTCTACAGCGTCCTGTAATATTCTACCCTTTGTAGTGACGGGAAATATCTAAAGGCAGTTAAAAGTGACGGGTTTAAAGCAGGCAGGAGAATAACAAATAAATATGAGCCAAATGTATAAAGTTTGACTTTAAAGGCCGGTTTATGAAACTCATCCCTCATTTTTAAATACTCGTGAAAAAAAGATAAACATTATCTCAGAAACTGCCAATTCAAAACAATCCAGCCCACAATGTGGTGGGTCAGAGTGAACACATACACGCATGCAAAGATACGCACACACTCACCTGACACCAATGAGTATGGCTATGAGCATGGAGCAGATGGGGTCTGCGATCATTAGGTCGTACTTCTGCATCAGGATGGCAGAAATGATGACGCCGATGCTTCCCAGCGTGTCTGCCACGATGTGCAGCAGCACTCCTGCGGAATACACGCACAGCCAGAGAGAAGACGGTCAGCTGCCCCTTCGCAAGCCACATGTGATGTGGCGCCGTCGAAACACCCTATTGCCTTGACATTCCCATACACCATCCTGTTATACACACACTTGGTTTATCAGACATGCACTTAGTTTATTAGAAATGTGACCGACACCCCATAACCAGGATATGGGTCCTGCATCTCTCACAAAAACACACACACACGCACGCACGCGCGCGCGCGCGCGCACGCACGCCCCTCACTCTCTGGGACTTTGCTGACCACTGAGTTTTTGCAGAGCAAACACTCCCACTAGGGGAGGACAGAAAGGTGGACCTCACCAGCAGGTCACCAGCCCATAGTTCAACCTCATACAACAATTTCTTACCAAAATAAACCTCCTACCATCATCCATCAGTCAGCTCACACTTGTTAAGTGTGCAGAAACCCACTCTGGCTCCAATCAAAGTGCACAGTGTGGATGAACAGAACCTCCCTACACAACCAGGAAAACCAAGCATTTGAACACAGTGACTAGGAGCTGGTTCAACTCTTTGGGCTTTACAAACGACACCAACTCTAGCTTTTAATCAGAAGCTATCTTCAAACCAGCTGTGCTTTAAAAGGTAGCTCTGTGAAGGTAAGATTACAAAACAGAAGGGGAATTTGGTAGACAGGGTAGAAACCCAATATGGTTAATCACCCACTAAAGAGAGCAAGTGGTTGATATTCCACACATACAGCCATCCATGCAACCAAGCACAATCGCAGCCAAAGGGCTCCAGCTCTGAAGCCTGCCATGTTTGTGTGCGAGGCAGCAGCTCCAGGCTGTGTGTGTTGCTCTTCCCCTGACCAGGCCCCCTAAGAACACATTCTCCCCCTCTTCCCTGAGTGCCAGAGTGAGGCAGGTCACTTTCTGTCCCCTATATCGCTCCCAAGCTGAAAAACACCTGGTGTGCATTATGTACTGATTGGCAGCTAACTTCCACTTTCAGAAAACTTTACATGTAGGTAATTAACGTCAGGCATTCTACACACATCTATACTGAAGTTCTTTTTACATATTTTACTGTGAAAACATCACTTCAAGTGGGTTATGATACTGTGTTAGAAAACAGCCTCTTAGAAAAGCATTTTTCAATCATTTTAATGAAATTCTGTAAATTCTAAAAGGCTACACCAACTATCCAAGTTAAGAATGTAAGTAATGTTGGTATTTGTGGCCATCTGGTGGCCATGGGCAGTACTACAAAGTTAAAAACAATCACAGCATACCTTGTAAGATCTGTCTGCTGGATCCTTTTCCAGGTGTATGCAAATGGTCATCTGTGAAACAAAAAGAATTACCCCAAGTAACAAAAGCTGATAACGTGCCACTCCTTTGTGTGAGTCCTCTGTATTTTTCACTCTTTTACAATCGTTTGTACACTAGGAAGTCACGTATTGTGCGTGCGGACAGTGATCAGAGGCGGAGCCAGTCTTACCATGACAGTGTTGATCCCCGTGGGAGTGTCCGTGCCAGCTGTGCTCGTGCCCGTGGCTGTGCCCATGGCTGTCATGGCTGTGCTCGTGACCTCCGTGGCTGTGCCCGTGACCTCCGTGGCTGTGCCCGTGACCCACACTGCCATTGAACAGAGAGTGGCTATGTCCATGGCCTGGAAGAACATCCTTCATGTTACGGATGCAGTTACCAACATCAGCAGCACTTCATGTGGTACGGCACATTCTGTAATCTCATATTT
The DNA here is from genome assembly GCA_025773905.1 of Chitala chitala. Classification (NCBI taxonomy): domain Eukaryota; kingdom Metazoa; phylum Chordata; class Actinopteri; order Osteoglossiformes; family Notopteridae; genus Chitala; species Chitala chitala. The sequence continues at coordinate 17,872 of JABJVR010002075.1, forward strand.
GGTTTTCATAAGTATCTCGGGTGCTAGCTTTACCTTCTAGGCTGTCAAACTAGGCGTTGAGAAATATATATATATATATATATATATATATATATATATATATATATATATATACACACACACACACACACACACACACACACA
>JABJVR010002076.1:1638-18012 GCA_025773905.1 Chitala chitala
TGTTCCCGCAGAGATCTTACCTGCTGTGCTAGGTCCCTGTGTTCCCGCAGAGATCTTACCTGCTGTGCTAGGTCACTACTTCTTCACAGGAATGCTTTCAAATAACAGTTTATTGCTTCTGTTTTATTCTTTTATTCAAATTTTTTATAAACATAGTAAGTGTGGTATTTTAAAAGTAAACCAATCTTCATTTAGAAAACAGGGGACACAGTAAAGATGAAATATTGTGCATTAGAGGAGAACTGTTTCTCTTGCATCTGTAACACATCATAATTACTCCTTTGTATGCTGTAGCTGGATGTAGGTATTACTGCCAGGGAGCTAAAGCAGACCCAACTGCAGATGTATACAGAAATGGAGGAGTCTTTTCTGCTAAAGGACACTTATCAGTTCAAAGAAAATGGGGCGATTAGAGGAAATGGACGTAATAACTTATCATGAAAATCAAGGGGGGAGAGGAGTCATGGGCTCTGGGAAGGATTTTAGAGGATGTATATTAGAAGTGATCAAAGAAACTGATGAATTCACTCACGGATGGAGGACTTGTGCCAGATCACACAGACAGAGAACTGATAACTAATCATATAGATGGAGGACTGATGGCTGTTCATATATGTTTCATTTTTAACTGTTTGCCATGTTAGCTGATTTGGACTCTATCTTAGTTAACTGAACCTTGTGCACTTTGATTATAGGACAGCTCTTACTGTTAGCTGGATTCTCACATACTGACTGACCTCATTTTAATATGCATTTTTACAATTTCTCATTTGTAAGTTACTTTGGACAAAATCATCTGCTAAGTGAATAAATGTAAATGTAGATGGAGGGCTGATGGCTGATCACATAGATGGAGGACTAATGGCTGTTCACATAGATGGAGAACTAATGGCTGATCATATAGATGGAGGACTATATGCTGTTCACATAGATGGAGGACTATATGCTGTTCACACAGATAGAGGACTGATGGCTGTTCACACAGAAGGAGGACTAATGGCTGTTCACACAGAAGGAGGACTAATGGCTGTTCACATAGATGGAGGACTAATGGCTGATCACACAGCTAAGAGAACAGGGTTTCTCATTCCTTCAGGAACCCTGCCCTGAGGCACATGCTTCATAAAGATTCACTCATTTTCTGTGCTTCACAGATGTGTGTCTCGCTCTCCGAATAGTTGTAATACTGCTTTTTAAACCATGAAATCACCATTCTCCATGGGTGCTCTGCTTTAGCTGCCTAACCATATTTAAAATATCAACGTCTGCTCCAGTATGACCCATTTTTGCCTGCGTTCAACTTCATGGCTGATTTAGCTAAAGTAAATATGCTTTCTAATTAATCACTCCCAAATGAGCCCCTGCATGATGTCTCACAATCCAAATCTCATATAGTGTTACACACACACACTCTCTCTCTATAAGAACTGAGGCGTGACCTCTGTGTGTCAGTTTGTCGGACCAACGAGAAATCAGGGCACCCCACTCTGCAGAACATGGCAGAGCGCAGTCAGTTGGCCCGTGACGCAGTGCGCTCCGAGTGATGCCGCGCACTCCGAGTGATGTCATTCTCTCGAACTTCACTGTGTTTACAGGGTGAAATACCTGCACTAGGAAACCAGTCAAATTTATTTATGCAGGCAAAAGTGAAACTGCTGTCTTTTGCAATTGTTTATTCTGAGCTTTGGAGTTGTTGAAAGTGTATTTTTGAGGTTTGGGTTACAAACCTGAGATATAAAACATACCCGCTTCGCTGAAACAGTGAGCAGAACTTCGGAGCATCAGCTGGTTGGTTTATTCTTCTCACCATCATTTCTTCTGTGATGTCTTATTTTGAAACTGACATTCGAAACTTTTAAATATTATTCAAATTATAAAACTGACCCCTTAGCTTTGTCATGTTGAGGGGAAAAAATGCATGGAACCAAAACAAGGATGGTACGTAAATATAGAAGTTACAGTGCGTGTGGTGCAGGGCAGCACAAAGGGACTGTCCACCCCATTGAAAACTTTCTGCTGGCAGCCCTGGCCCTGTGTATTGTTCATGTGTTTTGCTGTTTTGTGCAATGTTATGTACAGTTTACACAGAGAAGTATGGAACATGCATGATACTGGTACACGTGTAATGAGTGATGAGCGACAGTTCAGGTGACTAATTACCTTGCCATCGTTATCGTTTTGTTTCTTCATGGTCATCGGAGCCAGTAACACCATTTAGCACTCTGGATATGTATAGGATCTTAGTACTATCAGGCATATTCACATACTAGTGTGGCCCTGCAGTCTCAACATAAAAGTTAAAAATGAAACAAACACACACGACTGCAATCACTATATCAGGGACCCAGAAAATGTATGAACACTATGACAGGTTGACTGTGGTGTGTGGGGCAAAGAATGACATAGTACACAGCCAATGAAGTAATGAGGACAATAGATGGGCGGAGCTAGAGAGTGACATCAGCTAGATGTCACCAGTAGTGACCACGACCCACACAAAGGCAGTGTTTCAATGTAACCACAGGTTCATGCTGTTGAGTTTAAGGAGACACACACAGTGCTGCTTAATCGAGCATGTTTCTTTGTGTACGTACATGATCATCACGATGTTTTCCCAGCTCAGTCTTGTACTACATTTTACCTTAATATTTCTGTATATACACGCTTCCTCGGTCCAGTTTATTTGATGACACATTATTGGCTGGGTTAATAGGGTACAGTATCTAGATGCAATAAAAATACCATTAGTAGTATTGGATGGCATTTTGAGTCAGCAACTTCCCACCAGGAGCAAAAAGGAAGCTAAGCATCACGTATTCCTTTCTGTAAGAAATTACAGGTTTTATTCAGAATTTGGTGCTGACTAGGAGAGACTCCAGTTAAGGGACTTGTTCTGCTTTTTTTGGTGTGTTTTCATAAACATGATCTTTTGCTGAGCTGTTAGACTTGTGCATTACGTCTCATACGTGAAGCTGTGCATGGTCGTGGCCTTCTCTCCTTCGCTGATGTTCTCCTTGCTCCCTGAGTTATTGTTTTGTGGTGTGTAACACGCCATGAAAAGTGAAGGCCTTTGGCTCTTTGGAAATAGCAGCACCTGGCGTGACAACCATTTTCAACGCTGCAGTCTCAATGCCAAAACAATATGGCATATTTGAAGCAGGCAAGGTCCCATAATCACCCCCCTCCACTCCACAGCCCCTTGTCAGTTATGCTGCACACGTGCATTGTGTGGAGTAAATCATACAGACCACCCTGTGTCCTCCTGAGGACCTTGATTTACAGTGAAAAGTTTAGTGGCTCCATTAAAACCACTGTGTGTGACAAGGTGTTCCAGCCAATATTATCAAAGTGCCCCCCCATGAATGCCCAGTCTGTCCTGCAGTGTACACAAGCACAACAGATGTCACCTTTAACATGGCTTCTGTAGGACATGTCCGTAATTGCCTGCATATTTATTCCCGCTGTGAGACCGATTCCCCCAGCAGTCAATTGGACAATAATCATTAACCCTCCTGAACTTCCCTGCTACACACATTGCAGAGCAGCTGCCTGCCAGCTCGCAGAATAATTCTCTTCTCGCTTTTTTTAGTGTTTTCCTTTCGGTATGAACTGCTTCCATGCTCTTCTGTGGTGTGTTTTCAGTTGTGTGCTTCTCTGGCTTCTGAGTTATTCTTAACGGTCCTCAGGACCTTCTGTCAACATACCACCAAGACTCTGAACACTGACGTTTCACACACACACAAATTCCCAAACCTGTGGCCGTGCTTAACTGCACATCAGATCTATATGCTGCAAAGCCTGTTGACTGAACACAGTGAGATGTGCGAACATACGTGAACTTGTTGCTTCAAAATGACCATGATGCAAATTTTCCCATAAAATTTGGCACGGGACAAATTGGAGGGGTCCAAGGTTAAACAAGTACATCTGTCTGAGGCATGAGCGGTTGGTGATGTGTTCTGGTTCGCTGTGAGATTCTACATGTCTTTGCATGTTTAAACCTAAAGGACAGAACGAGTCACTCTGACATCATTTTGAGTGTGTTGAACGGTTTAGCGGTACATCGTTATACAGAAGGTATCACTTCACACACAATATCTGTGCTGTTTAAACTGACATTTCTTTCATGTTTGTGCTTAACACAGACCTGTAGTGTTGAGTTTGCTAAAGTACATGATGCAACAAAAATTAGATGAAAGTCGAAAATAAATTTAACGAAAGCTTTGATTAATTAAAAAAAAAAAAGCGTTGTAAGTGTTGAGGAATAGAGCCTGTTGGTCATCCACTTGCTTAATGCTGTAGTTCAGAGGTTATCTTTGTAAGAGGATTAGAAGCTGGCTTTAAAGGGGGCCCAATGTGCCTTTAAGGAGTTACTCCGTCATACTTCTGCAGATGAGTTACAGATGAGTTCTCTAACCGGATGGACATGATTATGAATACATTCCTCAATTAAAGGCTTGTGGAAGGCAAGTGACAAACTGAAGTTTATGGAAATTTCATAGGGTGGCTAGGACCGGTCCTCCCATTGTGACATGAAAGATAGAATGGCAACATGATCTTCAGGCAGGATTTGGAATATATTCCACTGTTCGGACACTGAACATGAATGTATTTAAATACATCTGAATAAATCTGCCACAATGAGGGAATGTTGCACAGTGAACAGTCAGGTTTTTGGAGATGAAAACCAATGTATTGTACTTAAAGGAATCAGGGTAGAATTATTTAGGGCTAGTGTAGTTAGAGTTGGTCATAACTAGTTTGGTTAGAGCTCATTTAGCAGACGGTACTAAGACAAAGTACAAGTATCAGGTACTATAATTTAGACTTAAAAAACATCCAAATTGTGTTTGTCGATGATGAAGGTTGACACGGCACTACGTCTCCTCTGAACGTCACGCTGCTTGCGTTCCTCACACATGCAGAGACATCGACATTATATGTACAAATTACCATGTGACAGTGCAGCTCTGATGTACCTGAGCTGACAGACAGGCAGGAAAACAAAGTCGCCCATACGCTGATTTGGTAAATATAAGGTTATAAGGACAACTTTACTGTCATTCTGACCACGAAATGTGGAAAGGAGGAAATACAGTGCTCAAGTCTCAGGAGAAGTGAATAAGTGAAGCATCACAATATTTCAGTACACGTTAATTTAAAAATGGATGCCAGTAAGTATAAAACCAGTAATAAAAGTATTAAAACCAATAAGGTATTGTTTAACAAAAATACAATACAATAATGAATACCTATAACGTATATTAAAAACATAGTAAATAAACATGCAGCATATGAGATAGTGGCTGTGTAAGGGGCTGCAGTTATCCATAACCACTCCAAGATTAACATGCCAGTACTCACCAGTCTGACAGCACAGTTTGGTGGGAAGTTCATCTGTCTGACAGCACAATTTGATGGGCTGCTTTAAATTAGATCTTGATGTATCTTTAAACATTCTGAGTCAGGCTATAAAGCACATCGTGAAAGCAGCCATGTTAATGTCTAATCCTAATTTCAGCACAGGTTAAGCAGTCTGGCCCAGGAACGTACTGTATTGGAATCTGATCCGATAAACATTGAAATCCAGGCACTAGGCAAGCGCCAGAGGAAGTCACTCCCATTGGTCAGTTTGGCGTTACCATGACGCCCATGTAGGAGAGGCTTACACCTGAAGTTCATGTCAAGCTCTCTTTAGTGCAAGAGGAAGTCGGTCCCATTGGTCAGTTTGGCGTTACCATGACACCCATGTAGGAGAGGCTTACACCTGAAGTTCATGTCAAGCTCTGTTTAGTGCAAGAAGAAGTCAGTCCCATTGGTCAGTTTGGCGTTACCATGACACCCACGTAGGAGAGGCTTACACCTGATGTTCATGTCGAGGTCTGTTTGTTTGTCCATTATGCATATCCAATGATCTCACAATTTGTGCTAATTAGCCTGCTTCATTCTGCAAGGCTGTCAAAATTAATGATCCTCTCAATAGCTCCAGTGCCAGCAGTCATATGGGCTCTGGTACTGGTACTGATCCAGTGCTGTTTAGCCAGTACATCACTCATTATAACAGCACTCATTAGCCAGCTAATGTGAGGCCTTTCTCCTGTCATTCAATACTGTCATCCTAAAGCAAGTGCAGTCCTCAGAACTTTCAGACCATGTTTGTCTTCTGCTGCTCTTCAGCCTTTTGATCAGCCTGGTCTATAAACAAACAGCTGAGATGTTCAGACACTCTGACAACTGTGAGAATGACCTGCCTATCTCACGTTTGGAAGTGCGGGAGTAAAACCATGAAGTGTGAGACGTTCTGAACAATAGAAGAGACATTACTGATTTTCCTCGAGGAGAGGGATGGTAACACTGCGGGCTGCTGACAATCATCCCATAGTGGTGCTGTAATCTACATTCTTCTCACACAACCCAGAGTGGTGTCACCATCACACCAGCCACGCGGGGGGAGGCTGGCCTCCCTTGTGTGTTGAATGTGGTGAATTACACCGAGCGTATTAAGATGAGATGGCTACCCATCACAGCTGGTATCGTGTGACTCTAATGTACGGACCGCCTCGTGAGCGCCAGAGTGAGATGGACATGAAATTAAAAACGGCTCACCCAGTTGGCCCGGTCAAATCACCGGTTTGATTACTGAGTGGGAAACGGGCAGCGCTATAAATAGCAGCAAGTGTGAAGCCCTGCAGAATTCCCAGGGGTGTCCCAGGGGTGTCCCAGGGGTGCGCGACCTGTCTCCAAAGCACACCTTCGCCTGGTATTCGTGTAGTCTATTTATTAGGTTTGGTTAATTTTCTTCCCCTTGGTGTAGTTTTATTTCACGTAAGAAGGCATCTCAGGTGCTGCTGGACTTGCTTGGTAAACTTGAACAGGTTCTGCCTCTCACCCGAGAGGCTTCTTCAGTTCTAACTGAAGTTTGGTTGGAATCACCTTAATCCAAATTGTCAAGATTTCCAAACAAGTCCAGTTGCCATGCAACAACACTTGAGATAACCATGACCTGGATGACTGAGAACCTTTACAAACATAAGAGGACAGTTCTGTTGGTTCCTTGGGTGTTCCACAGGTGTTTCCCAACACAGTCCCATAGAACTCTCATATTTGTCAGTGTGTTAACAAGGGCCAGCCGGATTGCTGTGTGTTAATAAGGGCCAGTCGGATTGCTGTGTGTTAACAAGGGCCAGCTGGATTGCTGTGTGATAATAAGGGCCAGCCGGACTGTTGCAGTGATAGCCAACCAAACTGTTGTGCTTTTAAGTGCACAGATAGGACTGCAGGGGGGTGTAAACTGGGTCCTGGTGGTTTGATATAGCTAATGTATTGCTAGAACTCGTGCTTTCAGATTGCTTGTGTGCTGGTAAGACTGGTGGTTGCAGAAAGCCAGCATGCTATTAGGGCTGGTGACTCCAGATTGCCTGTGTGCTGATAGGACTGGTGTTGAATGTGACCCACCTCCATCCAGCATGGCCCCTTAGCTTACTGCTGGCCTGTATTAATGAGAAGATGGACCCTTTGGCTGTTGCCTTGAAGACACTGATTTCCCAAATCCTTTTAATTGTTAATTATACATCATGTTGTCATGGATCCCAGCTCCCTGAATTCATAAAGATGAGTGTCACCAACTTCATTGCTTTTTCCCTGCTTCATCCCGAGAGCTGCGTGCACGGACACAGACACTCTGCTCATAACACGCAAAGGCATCATGACGACACGTGAAGTCACATGGTTAGTGTGGTGGTATTCCTTAACTGACGCACAGCCTGCTATGTGGCCGTGTGCAGGGAAAGCACAGCAGTCTCACGTTTCTTCCTTATTTGCTATGCGACGCATCAGATGAAGAACGTTAAACAGCAGCGTGTGCTCCACACGTCCGTCTTCCCTTCTGTACTCACTGTAGTGCTGAAGGCTCTAAGACCTAAAGGCTCCACAACTTTCCTTTAACGACCCACTGAGCACGCGTCTCTCACGTCCTGACATTCTTCCTGAGACGCAGTCAACCACGAAGCCCACTGGAAATATATTTCTTCAGGACACCCGCGAGCTCGTTTTTCCACGCTGTTTATAAATCAATAACATTTCTTTGTGTTTTGTTTTAGAGCTGAATTTACATTTTTTTACAGAATAATCTGATAACATCTGAAGAAAACCACACTGCGGGTTTGAAAAGCATCTCGGCACAGGCCAGGAAGAGGACGTTGCGACAGCTGTCAGTCTTCCAGCTGTGACTCTTGCTTATCAGAATATCTCAAAACACTTTGCTGTCTTACTGCATCCCTGTCAGTGCAGTTGGTAGATGATAGGCACAAGGTAGCAAGTGTGTGTGTGTGTGTGTGTGTGTGTGTGTGTGTGTGTGTGTGTGTGTGAGCAAGTGTGTGTGCGGGGGGGGGTGATTCTCAAATTTTAAGAGTCAGTCTAATTTAGTTGTTGGTCATTGATTCCTCTTGTTTGTGTAACACAAAGAAGCACTCAGCTGAGTGTGCCTTTATGGGAGTAAGACCTGATGCTGTAGAAGACACCTGAGTGAGAAGCCTTGTAGGATGCCGATGAGATGACATTGGCACGATGCTGTGATGTCCATGTGCTGTGTCCTAATGTGCTCTCCTGCTTTGTAACCGTAGCTCACTTCTAAGATCTCTCTGCCTACAGTTTTGTTTCTGCTCCTTTGTTTGACCGTAACCAAGACAACAGTGAGGAAAATTTGTAGCAGTCATTAGATACGTTTTCACATCCAGAGTAGTATTTCACAAAGCTTGCATTTGCATTTTAATTTTGTGTAGAAGTGTAATGCCTACTTTCCTCTCATACTAGTAAATATTCTTCTCCAGACAGAAGCATAACAGGTGTATATTTCAACAGCCTTGTCCAGTGGCTATCAATGTGCAGTGTCAATATTTAGCGTAATTTACTGTGGGTAATTGATCTTTTTGTGCCCGTGGTGATTTGTCCTTGTGTACATCTTTCATTCTTTCAGTCGGATGGAGAGGGAGGCCTGTACCAGTCTGATAGCCCTTTTAACAAACCGTCCCGACAGGATGTTTACTAAGCCTTTAAGGGTCTGATTGATCGCGCATTAAGTTGGCCGTGTCACACCAAACATCTCTGGGGGGGTGAAGGTGCAGGAGAAACGGAGAACATAAACCTGGATTGTTCCTCCCCCTTTCTTCTGCCCATTGGAAGCCCTTCTCAGACTTACATTAGATCACCCCCAGGTGCTGGAGGATGGTAGCACTGAGGTTTGGCTCCAGGTTATCTTCTTACTGATGAACTTGAATGGTGACTGAACAGAGCAGGGGACGCACACTTCCACCTGTGCTCATCAGATAATGTCATAATGTTTCACGGCTGTAGCCAGTGCCTCAGGAGGGGCTGTGGAACTCCCACCACAAAGCATTCTGCTCAGGTGGCGACGAATGCCAGTCTGCTCTGTCACAGGTCCCACCAGAAATGGCATTTCTGTTGGCCGGTGTGTAAGCTGTCTTTGTTGTCTGTGCAGCTTCCCTGTAATTTAACGAGCAGTTTGTCGAAGGCTTGAGTGCCCAATGACACTAAACACAGTTCTCTTCATTCTCTGGCTTTAATGTCATATCAAAGAAAATTAGTGTAAGACCAAAATCTGAAACAGTCTGAACTGTGAACTCTAAGGCCTACAGGTGTGGCTGTGGGCAGGGTTACGTGTCCTGGACGATAGGGGACATGACTCAAAATCAGCCGAAAATCTATCAAGTTTAAAGTTTAGCCTGTGAAATAATCTGTTTCTGTTACTTAGCAACTGCAGAATTTGTAAAGGTGATGAATCCAGGTATTATTTTTGCCTGGATTTGATTGTTATAGCCTAACCACGATAAATCAAACATTAACTAGTGCTTAGCTTCACGTTCATACTTGCAGGTTAATTGAAGGCTGCTGTTTCCTGCAGTTATTGTAACTTTGTTCAGCACAGGTGCCATATATAAAACATAATTATAAAGAAATATTTTGCAGCCTGACCCATTTGTTTGGCTGCTGTGAGTACTCTGTTGGCATGGAGACGGTGTAAGGCAGCAGTTCACTAAGCTGTCTTTGAAGTTTCTGATTTCTCTTTTTTGTAATAATTAGTACTGTCCTTTTCAATATGCACAAAGCCATATATTTACAATAAATGTTTAGTTTAGCTTTATTGGCTAACTTGAACACTGTCCAGTACGCGTATATGGCTATTCCATGGAAGCTGTTCATCTTGAGTGCTTTGCTGAAGAGCAGCATCGTGGGCTCCTTTCTGAAGAGCAGCGTCATGGGGTCCTTGCTGAAGAGCAGCATCGTGGGCTCCTTGCTGAAGAGCAGCGTCGTGGGGTCCTTGCTGAAGAGCAGCGTCGTGGGGTCCTTGCTGAAGAGCAGCGTCATGGGGTCCTTGCTGAAGAGCAGCGTCATGGGGTCCTTGCTGAAAGCTGCCCTCGCTGTTACTCTGCAGTGCCACTTTTGCTTGTCACACAGCTTGCCACAGCATTACACTGAAGCCATCCTTGTTTGTCCTTTTACACGGGTTTGCACTCTCAAAAAATAACGGTTATGGGTAATGGTGTTGTGTCACTAACTCTGTCTCTCCCCCTGTGTTCCCCCACCTGACCTTTCTGTTTACCTCAGTGCTGAGCATTGGCGAAGGGGGATTCTGGGAAGGCACGGTGAAGGGCCGGACGGGCTGGTTCCCTGCAGATTGCGTGGAGGAGGTGCAGATGAGGCAATATGACCCCCGTCTAGGTAAGGACCCAATCTCCTCCTACCCCATTTCTGCTCAATTAGCGTGCAGGCAACTGTGGTCATTTGAGCCCTGTTTATCACACACAATGAGCTCAGATATAAATTATAGCTACGCTAGGTTTAGCATGGCTCAGTGTTTATATCCGTCCCAATGGCCAGACGTGGCAGTCTTGGCGTCGGAGATTAAATGATGGGTTGATTATTCATAAGGACGCATGCAGATGAGACTGAGTGTCTGTTCTCCAAATTACTGTGCTGCTCCTCTTCTTCCACGCTCACATGGCATGTTCACAAGGTGGTCCTGAGCAGGCTCGAAACGTACCTGTACAGCCCAAGACAAAGTCCAGCTAAACACCTTTCATGTGCATACGTGCTCCTGTCAGGGACATTGTGAGAAGATCCAGGCACAGATCAGCATGTTCTGCAGTTAAAACAGGGCTGGTGAAGTGAATGGAGGTGATGAGCCAGGAAGGCGTGGTTCTTAGACTAGTCGAGTGTGGGACATCTTCTGACTTGAAATCAGGTCAATAGAGGTGAAGCAATGTGAGCACAAAAGGCTGAGGCTGCGATACTGAGGCTGAGATGCCAGGGCTGCGATACCGAGGCTGAGATGCCAGGTCTGCAATACCGAGGCTGAGATGCCAGGGCTGCCATACCGAGGCTGAGATGCCAGGGCTGCGTTACCGAGGCTGCGATGCCAGGGCTGCAATATTGAGGCTGAGATGCCGAGACTGAGATGCCAGGGCTGCGATAACAGGGCTGTGAAGCTTGTAATGACCTGCTACCAAGCAAATATGCACAATGGCAATGACGTGGACAAGTGCTGTTTGTACAGTCCTGGTCCAGTTTTTTGCTGGTTCCTTTTTGCTGCCATCGTTGCTGTAGTTGCTCATGAATTTGGTGTAATTGGTGTTGCTGCTGCTCCTACTGCTGTGTTTAATGACCATGTTGATGTAGCTGTTGCTGCTGCTGCTGATGATGATGATGATGAGGATGATGATGATGATGAGGAAGATGCTTCTCTTGTAGCTGCTGTTTCTGCTGTTGTAGCTGCTGTTGATATTGCTGTGAGCGATGGTACTGTTGCTGTTACTTTTGATGCTGTCTATGTAGCTGCTGTTGTAGCTGCTATTTCTGCCTCTGTAGCTGCTGAACCTGCTGGTGTAGCTGCTGTTCCTGCTGCTGTTCCTGCTACTGCTGTTCCTGCTGCTCTTGCTGTTGCTGCTGTTCCTGCTGCTGCTGTTGTTGTTGTTCCTGCTGTTGTTGTTGTTGTTGCTGCTGCTGTTGTTCCTGCTGTTGTTGCTGCTGCTGTTCCTGCCATTGCTGCTGTTCCTGCTGCTGCTGTTGCTGATGTTGCTGCTGTTATTCCTGCTGTTCCTGCTGCTGCTGCTGCTGTTGCTGCTGTTGTTGCTGCTGCTGTTCCTGCCGTTGCTGCTGTTCCTGCTGCTGCTGCTGCTGTTGCTGCTGTTGTTGCTGCTGCTGTTCCTGCTGTTGCTGCTGTTCCTGCTGCTGCTGTTGTTGATGTTGCTGCTGTTATTCCTGCTGTTCCTGCTGCTTCTGCTGTTGTTGCTGCTGTTCCTGCTGTTGCTGCTGCTGCACCTGCTGCTGTTCCTGATGTTGTTGTTGTTGTTGTTGCTGCTGCTGTTCCTGCTGTTGCTGATGTTGTTGTTGTTGTTGCTGCTGCTGTTCCTGCTGTTGTAGCTGCTGCACCTGCTGCTGTTCCTGATGTTGTTGTTGTTGTTGTTGCTGCTGTTGTTCCTGCTGTTGTTGTTGCTGCTGCTGTTCCTGCTGTTGCTGATGTTGTTGTTGTTGTTGCTGCTGCTGTTCCTGCTGTTGTAGCTGCTGCACCTGCTGCTGTTCCTGATGTTGTTGTTGTTGTTGTTGTTGCTGCTGTTCCTGCTGTTGCGGCTGCTGCACCTGCTGCTGTTCCTGCTGTTCTTGCAGTTGTTGCTGTGAGCGGTGGCACTGTTAGTTCTGCTGCTGTCTTTTGTAGCTGCTGGTATGGAGGAATTTCCAACAAGCTGTGCTGACTGGTGGTGTTTTGTGCAATTATTACAAGCCATGTGAGATATCACACCATTGGTCAGACATGATGCTCCTCCATCTGGGAGGAAGAACCCCATAAATGACACCAAATGCCATTAGGCTGAAGGGGAACTGAAATCATTTTAATGCAATTTTACCTTTGTTTATCTACAGTATTACTTAATTAAATGACTCCCAATGCAAGACAGCTATGTCAGATCCTTATGAAAAAGTCAAAACTCAACACAAAACTTTAAGAAAAATCTATCATTACTGTTTATTTAGTTTTTGTAACCTACTCTGATTAATATCTGACGAGGCCTGAGGGAGCTGAGATTAATGATCCTATTGGATTAGTCTTCACAGATGAATTCATCACTTATATCAACAATAATGGCTCCAAATGTACACTGGTGATCGATGTATGTGACTGAACATTTTGTGTGTTTAGTGTTCAGCCTTGTTGCTTTGTGCTTAGGCTTTGCTAAGTAACTCCGTGAATTCCAGTTAATAAAGGGCTGGCTTGTAGCAAGGTGGTCTTTAATGGTGGATGCTGGGTTACTTCCTGAACAGTTGGCAGGGTGACATTTGTACTGCGGAGGTCTTGCAAGACAGGTGAATATTTTAATTATGAGTTGATAAAGTTTAAAAAGCCCATACTTCTGGTAGCATGAAATAGGAGCATTTTTAAAATTCGAAGGCACGTGTTGTGGCTGGCAGTGTGTACAGAACCATGGGTCCAGAGCAGGTTCCTGCAGGTCCCAACCCACCACAGCACACCCTGAAAAAAAAACACCAAGACCAAGAACTTACTCAGCAGAGTAGTCAGCACCTGCAGGCAAGGTGTCCTTCTTGTCTTGTGTGGTTTCCATCCTCAGCATGTCCTGGAAGGGAGGTGAGGCTGTAGGTGGTTTACTTTTTCATGGCCGATGCCATCCCAAGAAAGTGGCTTATCCTCAGCTTCTGTAGACAGTATGTACAAAAGTGCTGTGTGAGCAAACTGAAAAGTTAGACGTTGCCATGGAGATTCTGGTTCTGGGAATGACACATGAATGTGATTGTGTCAGGCTCCCCGTCGAGCCCTTGACCTGCATGTCGCTTTGCGTTCACCCTTGTTGCGTGCGGTGAAGCAGTGATGAATTAGCTCTGCACTTTGTGGAGTAAGTGACGGCAGTTTACAGCATTGCCGTCAGCGGTCCACAGGTGCGCACAACCCCCATGTTCGTTTGTAGTAAGTTACAACATGGTTTGTATGGCGTTGACGGGCCCTCTCAGGAGTGTCTCGCTAATCACTAGGTTCTGGCTCAGAAGATGCTGGCTAATCCCATTTTTATTAAATGCAGAAGGGTTTGACTACTTTGCAGCCGGCGTACTCTGGCATGTAAGCCGTTAAAGACCTTTTCCCGTGTTTACTGGATTGTCAGTCAGTCGGACACTGCTGGCTCCTCAACAACAGTTTGATGTTTAGACGTTCCACTGAAGCGCATTAACAGGGAATTAACTCTTCAGAAGTAAAGAGTCACTGAGAGCACCAGAAGTTGTTGTCCAGCACCCAGAGGCATGGGAATACCTCGTAGTCTTTCACAGAGAAATTGCACAAAAGACTTACCCGGAATGACTCAACTTGGTTTTCCCCTGGGCCCTTGGCCTATGCTGAGGGGCATACCATGGCACTGTAGTAGGGGAACCTGAGACAGGAAAAGAGATGGCTTTTATACATCAGTCTGCTGGATCTCTTCCAGAAGCGTCCACTTGGGGGATGCATGGTGAGTCAGCAGGTGGGTGGATGAGGGCGGAGGAGGGGAGATCCACGCGTGTGGATGTGAATCACTAATACGCAGGGAGAAACAGCACAGCTAATCTGATGTGCCGCAGCAGTGATGTCGGCCAAGGGCAGTACTCCAGGAGAAGTGAGCACTTGACAGAGTAATGAATGTGATCGTTGTGCAGCTAAGCTTCCCAGGGCCCCACTGTTGGCGAACAGCTGCCCCGTCTTCCTCAGTTTGGTGCTTTACATTCGGCTCTTGTTTTTAATAAGGTTCATGTCGCCGATGTTCCCAGGATCAGTGTGGCGTCCCTGTTCCTTAATCAAGATGATGCTTTACAGAAGCGCCAAGCAGACACAGCGACTCTGCCCGTCAGGAGTTTGAATGTGTACAGTGGTTATTTTCAGCGATGTAATACGGGGCACCGGTGGCTTATTTGCCAGCAGTATGTTTCAGATTCATTGTGTAATTCCATGAGTTTATTTACAGTGATAAACCAGAAGGAGTGAGCATCTGCTAGGTTTGGATTTAACTGGTTGAACTGAGCCTACGAAGGTGTTGCCCTTATCCTCCATGAAAACAGAAGGTTGTGGCATCTAGTCTCCACATTCGTGAGCTTCACTTTAACCTTGTTTACAGAAGCTAAATGCCAGCTAATGACTTCTGTTTGGGCTGAGGTTAATGGGTACAGCAGGCTGAAACAATATGGGTGTTGGCC
Organism: Chitala chitala; assembly: GCA_025773905.1. Taxonomy (NCBI): domain Eukaryota; kingdom Metazoa; phylum Chordata; class Actinopteri; order Osteoglossiformes; family Notopteridae; genus Chitala; species Chitala chitala. The sequence goes on from JABJVR010002076.1 coordinate 16,885, forward strand.
TCTGACTGTGAGCTTCAGGCTTGGACTCGTACTGTCAGCATAGTCCTCATTACAGCACAGGGAAATGATCCTCTTCCAGAGCATGTGCCCTTTTATTGTACATTTACTGGAGGCTTTGTACTAGATTTACTGTAAGTATATACATTTACCATGCATAGACGTGTGTGTGTGTGTGTGTGTGTGTGTGTGTATAGGCTGTTATCCTTTTTAATTTTGGGGCAACGATGAAAAAAAATGCATCCGCTTGCATCTTATCTGGCGTTAAGGAGAAATATTGGGCCACTGATTTAAAGCAGAACCTTATTGTGTCAGAGGCAGCAGATCACCAGAGTTTTCCATCTCAGAGCTGCGACAGGCTTTTAGTCAGCAGGGAGAGCGCATATTTTGAGCTCGGCTCATTACGCATTTTTGTGATCTCCGAGTGTCCTTCTCAAACTTCTGTGCTGAGGCCTGTCTTTTACTGGAACAGTGATTACAGCTGTTGGACACTGCAGACCCCAGTCTGTTTTCCCTACACTGGGCTGTGCTTGGGTGATTAATAAATCTGTTCTGGGAAGAATTTAAGCATTGTCAGCTTTCAGGCGTTTAACGTGGCTGGACTGCTCCACGTGCCTGTGAGGAGACACATTAACCTTGCCCGTGTATTGTCAAACACTGATTGCAATGCATGTTGTGCTTGAAACAGGTTTGGACTACAGAACCTGATCAAAGTGAGAGGGGTGTTAGTTTACCAAGCATGAGCCTTGGTGGACACAACGTGTCCACACCAGTCTTTAGACTGTTCCCAGCATTGTGGACCACTCTGAGAATGCAGATTATTCTACAGACCTTTATAACACCACAGGATTTTGGTAATAAAAAGCTTCCCAATAGTATGTATTAAACCCATTTTTCTCTTGGTGTTTCCCAGTACGGCATCCAGTGTATTTATTGCTGAAGAGTGAGAAATTCTTTATTAAACCCACTTTAGTGTCACGAACTCCCCAAAGTGAACTTCTTACTATGTTATAATTCCAGAGATTTGATGAGAAAATTGCTGTGTAAAAGTGTTTTGCTGTTTGCTGGAAATCTACATTTTAAAATGTAAAGAAATTTTCAAATCATGTAAATGTGTGTGTGTGTCTATAT
>JABJVR010002077.1:0-18011 GCA_025773905.1 Chitala chitala
TCAACCTAACCTGCATGTCTTTGGACTGTGGGAGGAAACCGGAGCACCCGGAGAAAACCCACCAAGCATAGGGAGAATATGCAAACTCCACGCACACAGACCCAAGGCGGGAATTGAACCCCAGGTCTGGAGGTGCGCAGCGACAGTGCTAACCACCACGCCACCGTGCCGCTGATGTTGTGCAAACTAACGGATGTTTTATTAAGCGACTTTCTGCCCAGGGGAATTCTCCTACAATTATAACTTAAAAGAAACGAAGGAAGAACCCAGTGTACATGTAAGCATTCGTTATGAAATTAGAGATTCACTGCCATTGATTAAAGGTAAGAATCCAGGCCAGTTACAGTGAAAGGCCCAGCCAAAGTGGCAGAGCAACAGTCAGCACTGGGCAATTTATCAGAATAAGCACAGTCACAATGAGCTTTTATTTTTTTCCTTTTGTCTCTGAACTGTGTGGAATTTGTATAGAATGGATGCAAGTGCTTGAATCAAATCAATGGCACACGATACTGATGAAGTTACCAAACGTGCTTTCACAGTACTGCCTTCAGAATAAAATCAAACATCACCCATGCTTGCAGTATTGAGGAACAATTGATAGCAGTTGTACTACAACAGCAATAAAAGTTTCATACGCTAGACATATCACTTGCACATTAGGAGGTCAATAACTCAGCGGCTCTGGATAGATCCGAGTGCTTCTCAGAAACCATACAAATCCATACTTCCAATTGATGAGTTTTCTGTGCAGCGGGGCAGCATCAATCAGCATCATCACTGGTCTCGGTGCAGCGTTGACACGTACAGACACGAGAAGTGGGCTGTGACATCACACGCACCCATACGTGGCACCGAGCCTCGGTAACTGCGCCGAGCGGTCCAGATGGCTTCGGAGGGTGTGATAGTTCCACAAAGCTGAGGAGCAGAGCTGTCCAAGTCCTGCTGAGCACAGGGGAGACGTATGTGCATGTGCTACTCTGTGTGTGTGTGTGTGTGTGTGTGTGTGTGTGTGTGTGTGTGTGTGTGTGTGTGTGTGTGTGTGTGTGTGTGTGTGTGCCTGCATGTGTTAACAGTATGTGACAGTCATTTTGGTATGTGGTATTGTGCCATTGTTGGTTATGTTTGTCTGAGCTTTCATAAGGTCTTCAGCCACATACACTTTTCACAGTCACATTCACCGAAACCATCCTCACCGGTTTATCATTTTATTGGTTTATTCATTATGGTAGGCAAAGGGTATAAATTCAAACTTCATAAAATGAAGGGATAAAACTGGAAAGGGCTTTGTTTTCATTGCTGACTTTTGCCAAGCTATTGAAGATGCAATTTAGTGAAACGTTATTCTGTATCACAGACCGCAATGCTATTGAGACCAAAGGAGTCACATCCATGCTTTTAGATGTAATCTAGAACATGCTGCTAGAATGAGACAACTTTGTGCGTGACAGTTAAAGAGAAGCCACCTGAGAACAAAAGGAAGGGGGGTTTGACAGACATAGAGCAGCTTCAAAGCAGAGACTTGCGGCATCCATTAGGCAGCATGGTGGAGCGGAATGGAGAGGGGAAAGCAGCCTCCTCTTTTTATCCTTCCATGTCGGCTCCATCCAGGAAGAGCTGTACACTCCTCATCAGGCCTTGCACAATAATACCTTTGCTGGCTATAAATAGCAGCGTGTCATACACCTTGCTTCCCTTGGGCTGGTGATCAGCACATTCATAAAGTTTCACAGGTAACACCTATAGTACTTTTAATTTGACTTGATAAATTTAAAGAATAGAGCATGAAGGAAGTGAGTGTTGTTGCGCTAAGGCAGAATGGGGCTGCTGGAACGGGAGACAAGACTTCACAATGCTTTGTCACCGTAGGCTAAAACATGCCTGTCACTCACTGCCAGTCTATACAGCACCCGCACAGAAATCATGGACATGTCGCTGTGTCTGGCATCAGAATACCAGTATGTATTCAACAGTGATTGTTCCATCTCTGAGAAACCAGTGTGCATCCATCCCCTGTAATGAGGAAAATATCACTCCTTAATTAGGCACCTGGGATGTCAAAAAATCCTCAGAAGGTTTCTGGTTTAGAATGGGATCCTTTTAAAATGCTTGTTCAGTCATTCGGTTCTTCAGTGTCCTGCCGCGGGTGCAAGATGTCTCATCGGGCTTCTCTGGGTGGCTGTAACTGTCACCAGTATTTGATAACTTGTGTGGCACAGAAGGTGATTTCTTACCCATGGTGCCATGGATGCTTCACACGGTCTCTTTCGTTCTACAGAAATAACCCTCTTGGGAGGATTCATACATTTTTTAGCATTATGCTAATGGATGTGGGTCATTCACAGAGAGCGTGGAAGAGATATTACGTATTAAAACAGCCGTTTATCCTTCCACTTAGGGCCACCCCTTTATGCTGCTGTTCACTGTTTTGGTTGGCTGCCAGTTGCAGTCATGCTAAAGGATCTTGCACTAAATGTAGAACAATTTGTTTTCAGTGAGGAGGCATTAGACTAAAGCACAGTATGATAGAATCAGCAGAAGGAATGGTGAGACCCACGCTGGAAGTCTGCTCCAGTGACATGGGATCGCAGTGTACCACCTGCAGTTTCATCGATGTTAAGAAAGCTATTTTTGTTCAGGATATCTCCCATTGCCGACAGACACGCGAGGCTGCCACGCAATGAAAATAAATATGACTCACACAATGGTTAAAGTTTGAAAAGTTGAACACGTTTTGTCTTGTTATTTCATTGTAAAAAATTATGGGTACCAATTTTGTATGATTTTAGAAAGCCTTGATAAATCCCATGTTCTGTAATGAATAAGCCTTTTTGCTAGAATGATAAATAAAAAATAATATGCACATGACATGAGGAAGAAGCAGCTCTTTTGTGGGGAATCCATCTGGATTCGCTGAGTGACTGCAGACGGATGCTGAGGAGAGCTTCGACGACAGCTCTTAGCTCGCACAGAGCAGGACGTCACAGGCTACGTGATGTGAAACGGGGGGGACTGGTGTAGCAGAAGAAGACTTCTCAAAATTAATTAGGGTACATTATAGGTAACCATCCATTTCCTCACTGTATAAGTGCAGCAGATAGGCCACTTTGGTTTTGAACTTTAAAATTGTCAGCCTCGCTGTACATTTTTGCGACTTGTCTCACTTATAAAAACACTTTGCTCTGGAGATCATTAGCAGAGAAACTCAGTTTTTCTGCATTTTTAAATGTGTGGATTCGTTGTGCCTGTGATCCAAGAGTGTCGGATTGTCCAGTCATATTGAACAATGACCACATACTTTAACTCTTCTTCTAACTGTGAATGTTACTTACTGATAAACTGATCTATTGTAGGCTTCTGTCTAGATTTGTCTATGCATTAAACTAGAGCCACACTGGCTTGCTCCAAAACACATTGAATGAGTGAGGAAGTATGTGCTTTAAAACTGTTTTCATTTACAAAATATAAGATATTGTAATAGATTATTAAAAATGTGTTAAATGAGGGAACGGTGCACTTTCTTTTTTGCTTTATAATTTACACAGCTGGAAACACAGAGACCAGAGTTGCCTACCGTATATATAGTACACAGGCATTTATGGATGTAAAGCAAATGTACTTCACTACATCCCTACAGGGTTACATGCACTCCTGCTGTGCTATTACTCATTCAGTGATCAATATTGGAATTAATGTAAAGGATGCTGTATGTAGTATTTACTGAGGAGGCCCAGGCTTACTCAGCATTTGCAGCTTTCTGTTAAAAAGTGAACTGATTTTTGTGACCACTTTTGTTTCAGGTCTGCATCGGACATGGCTGCCCGTACCGACCTTGGTCTTATACTCACACATGGTTTCATTTCATGCCTGAAAGGCATGGCAATGGGCACTCCCTACCACGCTGATAGCTTTGTTTACACAGTGCAGGTTATCTGATGCCACTGAAGAGACCTGAACCAGGATAAGCCAAGGTGCTTTATCTGAATTCTACTGTAAATGCTCCAAATCTGCAGGTATCACAAACTCCCATTATACTCTGCTCTGTCTGTTCTCTGACTCAGAGCCCAAACTAGAACCACCACATCAGAAATTATTTACTCGTAGCTGTAGTTTTTCTCTCCTGAGGTTTTAGTCATTACCCAGTGAGGCGTACCATTTCCCTTTGCCCCTGGGGCTGTGTGTTGATTTTTTTTTTGTTATCTTCGTCCGCTCTGGTCTTCTTCCATGTCGTATGGGTTCCTATGTCTGTACTGCCTCAGTATTGTGAATATGCTTGTATCCACAGCAAGGGACAGGTACTGGTCAGTGTGACAAGTCTTGTACTTTGAGTTTTCTGGAATACACTGTAGGTTCTTCTTTTCTTTTTCATGTGTTTCCCCATCTAAAAATGATCTCGGACAACAAAAGATTGAGTTAATTTTCGACTGTGGGAAGCAGACGTGGTGCGTGGTTTTTTTGTCTCTGTATAACAAATGTAAGAAAATGAATCTGGCTTTGTCATAGTATGGATAGCTCTTTCATGCGCTGACAAGGTAATTGTTTGAGAGCTGAAGCCATATTTGATGGCATTTGTAGTGTGATGATACACAAGGACATGATGAGGGATGAAGTTTGTCCCCACCCCCCCCCAAGGCCTAGGTTTGTCAGCATAGCTCTGGTCAAATGAAGTGATCCAGCTCCAGTGCATTGATCAATTAGGCAGCAGAAATGAACTCTGTAGTTAATTACGGCCATTTGTTTTACCTGAGCTTCCTGTAATTAGCTAGCTACTTGATTAGGCATGCCAGGAAGAGCATAATGGATCTGCCAAAACCCCGCAAGAAAAGATTTAAGCAGGAGAACAGGCCATGTTTCAGATGTTACTCCAGACTGTGTCTTACTCTGTCATAAGTTTTAGTTAACTTTTAGTCGAGCCTTATTTGGCCGGGTGAAATGTCTCATTGAGATTAAAGCACTCTTTTACAAGAGAAACCTGGCCAGGAAGGAGCATGACAATACAACAAATACATTATACAAACAATATATATGTAAAATATGGAAATTACATACAACTAAATCTGACACACAGTGAGGCAGTGGTGAGGTGGACTGGACTAAATAAATTGCCCTTAGTTTGTATGTCCTGTGACATGCTGGCAAACATTACAGGTACATTTGTCTACTGAGTTTTATTTTTTTATTTTTATTTATTTTATTTTTTAAATATGGAGGAATCCTGAGTTAGTTTTTGTTCATTCTGTGCATAACTCTGTGATGGGGAAGCTGGGTTGCTGAGTTTAGTTTGAACAGCCATCAATATGATATCCTGTGAGCACAGGCTGTAGTGACTGTTATTTCTCATTAGATCTCTCAGAGGTGTTAATTAAAAACTCTGACAATGGACTTATGGATGAAAATGAGCCAGTGGGAATGTTGTCTATAGACGCACAGAGAGATCCATGCTGCTTTATAGCACAGGGTACAATGATGAGTGTGACAATTACATCCAGCAATAAAACACAAGGCACTATGAAAGTGTGTCCTGTTTCTTAAAGCACTGGGTAGATGCATTCATGTAGGCTAAATCACCGTAGCCTAGAACATAGAAAATAGCCACTTAAACAGAGAACACTAAGGAAGACATAAGTGGAATAATAAAAAAAAAACTAGTGGGCAGGGTTAGTAACGACATGAGGACAGTGTTACTGCAACTGTCAGCTTCAGTGACGCGATTCTTTGACTTCAGTCTTTAGCCACTTTTTGGTTTACAGTAGTATTACTGTGTTGTTTCCTAAAACCTAATTGATAGTCCGATAACATTATTGGACTGTAGAAAAGGTTTATCTATTCACCCAGCAATGTTTTCAGAATTTTTTGTAAAACACATAGAGTGACTGTCTTGCACGGACACACCTTGGACAAGTATGAATTCATGCGAGCCCGCTTGTGATTACAGGGCTGGGAGCTCAGGGAGTCAGGGTAGAGCTTCTCATCTCAGGGGAGGGAAGCTGCTGTTCGTCTGAGCGAAGTAATTAAACCATTGTGCGCAAGCAAACACAGCGTAGCATAAAGGTGCAAAACATGAAGGTGTCTGACAGACAACAGCAATACCTATGCAGTATATTACCTGCAGAATGAATGCATAAATGAGAGACTCAAAAAGAAGGTGGGAGGTTGTTGCTAGCAACCAGATGAGACTTCCTCATCGGTACCTGGTTTTGTTTTTTTGCTTTTTATTTTTTATTGCATAAGTAGCGCTTAGTAATTCCATACAGTTATGGGGACCCTGCCTTATCTGACTTGTGAAAGTGTAATCCTGAGTACTAAGCTATTTGACTCAGAATGTGATGAATTGTGGGATTGCATCCCTCTTTAAAAGACATCTCTTAAAAGGCATTTTCAGCCAGTTGTATATTTTCCCACATCATCTAAGATTCCATTTTATTTTACATAATTTTTTTACTTACTGTTCCTTCTAAATGACATGAAACATACCTGAAATTTTATCATGATCTGGTATCATACTGACACCATTACCAGAGGTATGCCCACTGAAATCACTTAATTTGGTTTTACACTTCACAATTTAATTAACTTTTAGGAGTATTTGCAAAATTACCCAGGAACCTTGTGCCCCAAGAGACACAATCAATCAGCTTTCCATTAATTGAATAGTTTAATTACCACCAATCACTGCCCTCTTAGAACCTGCAGGACGCCTGCTTCATATAATCAGCCTGCGTTCTTGTGTTCCCACACAGAATGTAAACAAGCTGCACAGAGGGTATAAAACAGGAATTTAACAAGGAGGGGGAGGAGGCGCGCCCGTTTTCCTGTTGCCAGAGGAGGATATTGCAAATCAGATTCTCTCTCATCTCAGCGTTTATACTTCTGTTCAGGCCTTGTGGCATTCTCCTAGATTAGTCATCAAGCACTAAGTTGTTTTTTATGATGTTAAAAAAGTGACAGCACTGGGTGACATTATGTGCCATGGGAGGAACCAACAAGGCCTTGCTGCACACTAGTCACATGCTATCTTGATCAGTATTTGAAGGTGCACCTTTGCCTGCATTTCTCTGTGACACTCATGTATGTTTCAAAGTCAAGCATAAGACAGCAGTCAGACACCACGAAAGATAAGGAAATAACTTTTGTCTTTTATTATAGGATTATCACATTTGAGGGTTTGAGTGTAGATATAACACATAGAAGAAGCAGGATCATGGGTTGTTAAATACAGGGGGAATGGTGGAAAGTTCTTTTCCATCTCAAGATTTGGGCCAAGAGGATTTCTCAGTGCACGTACACCTGTCCAGAAATGGGGTGGAAGGTGTAATTCATAATATTGTATGAATTGTATTGGGGACTGGCTTGTAGCAGAGGGGACACATGCTTGAGGGGACCCTGCATAGTGGATTGACAGTTATACATATTGTCTGTGTGTGCACATGTGCACATTTGTGTGTGTGTGTGTGTGTGTGTGTGCACGCATTTGTTTGTCTGAATTTGAGCAGTTGCACGTGCGAGTCTGTGTGTGTATGTATGTTATTTGTGAATGCGCGCGCATGTGTGTGTTTGTGTGTGTGTGCTTCAGTAAAACGTGTTCTTTAATATTCGGTGTCACGGTGAGAAGCTGTGATCAGGCCAGTGGATGTGAACACAGGAGTGAACGCATGACTGACAATTTATCTGTCAACTCTGATTACTTCAGCACATGTGCACAGAATGGGGAGAAGGGGGCTTTGCTGTGTTTTTCACATGGGAATCCCCTGAAGTACCAAATCAGAAGGATATTCTCCACTTCTATATCATAATCACTGTTTGTATTCATCCAGAACAGTAATTGTACACTTTTACATTAAGCTTTGACAAAAAAACTGTGATCAAAATTAGGTTTTCATTAAAAAATGTGTTTTGTCACATTGTGGTATGATAGAATTTGTCACATAACATTTTAAATATCCATTTGGGATTTTAAGTTATCCTTTTACACTAGCTTTTTTACACAAGGGCATAAAGTTGCCTGGATATCAAGCTTAGAAAAGCATCAGATGGTTTTTAATGTATGTTGAAGCTTTTACTGTGCAGTTAACTGTGTCAGTTAAGAGGGATTATTGACATTATGTAATCTATTAACCACAGTCCTCACCAAGACAAGCAGACTGATAATGATATCATACATTATTTATATTCAAAAATGAAGTGTTAGTTTTTGCTTCTGTTTTGTCTATGTTGTGCTTAAATTAAATAAATAAAAAGAATCACAACTGAAATCTCGCTGTATCACTTGTATAATACTTGGCATCCGATGGACTTGGCAAATTATAGACACACACACACACACACAGAGTACAGAAGAGTGGTAGACAGAGAAGAGAGTCAAAATGAGCAGAAAAAGGGGCATAGATTTAAGAACACTCGTTCACTTTGCAGGTGCCCTGATCCAGGAGCTTCAAAACCCTGGGCTGGAGGAGCACAAACAGGAGCACAAACAGGACATAAACAGGAGCACAAACAGGAGCACAAACAGGACATAAACAGGAGCACAAGCAGGAGCACAAGCAGGAGCACAAACAGGAGCACAAACAGGACATAAACAGGAGCACAAACAGGATATAAACAGGAGCACAAACAGGAGCACAAACTGGACTACTCTGTTGCCTGTCACCTGCCACTCTTTCAACATCTAAAAGGCCAAAGCCCTTAAATAGGAGAGCTGAAGACAGAGGCCCTTGTATTGATTGAGTGTAGTGGGGGGTATCTCCCTCAGAGGAGTTTATTAAGGCTGTGCAGCGCCTGACGGCTGAGGCCGCTCTGTCGGATTCTCATCCAACGCTCTGCACTCATGTTCCTGCCCTCATCTTAGATGGGATGTTGCAAGGCGATAGCTTTGGACTTTGCAGGGAAAAGTGTTTTCACTTTCACTTCTTCTCCAGGTAGACGATCGATGGATGGAAATTTACTGATGGGGGTTAAAAAAGAGCCGCTCACTTGCTTTTATAAAGGAAACAAGGCTGATAACCCAGACTGCCTTTATAAATATGTTTAAACAGTCTATGTGCAGCATTTGAAATATAGATATTTGTCTGTGACTCTGCAGTTTTGAACACTTAGTGGCAATCCACAGCCTTTCTATAATGACTAATACAGGAAATCCTGGTAGTTTTTTTAAAGAAATGTACAGTATAATTGCAGACACTCCCTCAAAGTATAGCCACACTTTCTCGTTCCATAACTTGTACAGTGTCTTTGGTGTGAGATGGATTTGGGAGATCCCTGGGAAAGCTGTTGTACTGCAGTCTTTAGTGATTATTTGATGCGATATGTCTCAACATGTGTCCTTCCTGTTAAGATTAGTTCTTTTTTCTTCCGATAATGCAGCGTGTCTCATTCATAAATGTTCAATTAGAATGACATCTCTTTCTGTCTAACCACCTTCCTAAATCCCCTCTATAGTAGTCTGTTTCTGAAAGGAAAAAAACAACACGACTGCAGATTTTTTTATGATAATGAATATCAGTTGGTCCACAACAGCATCGATAAGCATGACACTGAGGTCATGTAACCACATGTGAAGTTGGGCAGCATTCCACAGACTCTAAACTTATCTGCAGTTCTTTCATGTAATGCATTAGGTCTATCAGTCCTACAGAGGGCAAGAGTGCATTACATTTTCATCAGAATCAATTTGCTTTATTTTATGAAGAAATCAATGTAAGTGCTTCATCTGAATTCATTTATGCCTCAAAATCCATGAGAAAATCTTTACAGTTATTTCTGAGTCATTTTGCTCTGCTAAAAATCAGGAAGCTAAAGGGAAAATCATCACAGAACAGCATATTAAATTAGACTTATAAAGCACAGCACCTGTTGATGACAACATTAGATAAAAATGTCTAGCTCCATTTAATTTCCTCTGCCCCCATAGATTTTCAGTCTCTGTCTTTTTTTTAAATTAATATAGATTAATGAAAGTATGGTGTCTTTAACATACAGTACACCTTACTTGGTTTTTCTTTTAAAAGGAACATCTTCCTTCTTTCCTTGTTATTTTGTATATAACAGTTAGTATAAGAAGGAGCCAAAGTGCTTGAACATTTTGATCATTTTCCAGTCCACTTATTTAAGTTATGGTAAAGAGTGGGCTGAGGCCTAAACCAGGCAATGTAGGCAGAGGTGCAGTTTCTCACAAGGCAAGGCAGGCAGCTGCTTGGGGCCCCCAAGCCACTTTTTTTTGTTGATGTCAGATTATTTGTTAAAATGATGACAAACTCTGGTTACAGGGGGCCCCCGGTGAATTTTTGCTTGGTGCCCCAACAGACCCTAGAATCGCCTCTGAATGTAGGGTCCACGTTAGGGACACCCTGGACACTGCAGTGATTCAACACAGGTAAGCACATGAAGAAAGTGTAATTTGTAAAGGATGTCATCATTCAGTGTAGCTGCTTTTAGGCTGAGGTGACGATCTAGAGTACTAAGAAACCAACACACGTGCACACACACACACACGCACACACACATTTCCAAGGGTTGGGACCACAGGGCGAGATCTGGGTGTGTGCATGCACACTCGCGCGCCCACGTATGTTTGGTCGGGAGCTGTCATCCATGCTATGCACTTAGATGTTTTAATAATACTATACTGTGTTGTAGTAGGCCTACACATGAAAACATAAATATTAAAAAATGTGGTGTGCATATCTCAGTACGTAACTCGTGTAAGAGTGTTACATATCTGGTCTTAAGAAAGTCATAATTTTAAGATGAGTGACAAAGTATAAAACTGATGCAGCAAATAAAGAAAAATTGTATTAAAAGAAAGACCATATTTAGGTCTAGACATGCATTTTGCTTTAGTTCTGACTGTGCAAGAACATAATAAGATATATTTCACTTGGAAGAGGCTTTATTTGATTATAAATGATTAAAGAGTAAATGTTCAACACAATAATAGTAAAATAGTGCATAATAAAAAATGTAGCTGTTATTAGGTGATAAATAATTTGGATGATGAGAGTGTATTAAGGCGGAGCCTCTGTGTCTGTCTGTATGTGTAGTTTGTGCGTGTACTTTGTGTGTACGTGCATGTGTGTGCACGGATGGAGTTTGTGTGCGTGTGTAAATGCTGATGCCAGTGATAGAGCACTAACAGGCAGGCAGTAGTTTCATTACAGTTAGGTTCAGGTCTGCCTGGCAGAGCAGTCTGACATGCAGAAAGTCCTCTTCACTTCAGACAAGATTATCCTGATCCACTGACTCCAGGCACGACCTCCTAATCACATAAAATTAGATAATCTGTAATGTAGAAATTATATATATTAACTCACTGAGCAGTCAGTATTGCAGTATAGATCTAACAAAGTTTAGAACCACTTTATAAACATCAAAAATAATTACAATTATTTTATTGTACTGAATGATTTATATGTGTTGTGTGTCTTATATATATATATATATATATGTATGTATATATATACACTTGCGTTCAGTAATTAAACAGCTGTAACTGAAGCAAATCTCCCATTGCATACTCTTAGATGAGTGAAATTAATATTTAATTTACAAATTCAGAGTATATTTTGCCTACTTATTATGGTGTAGGCTTGAACATGTTGCACTAATGGTGGATTTATATTTTAAATTAAAAACGTGCAGGAAAATTTGTTGTCACTCTTTCAGCACAGCTGACTTTAAGCAAAAGAATGAATTTTTGCGGATGGCTGAAAAAAGTCTAGATGTGACAGCTGGATTTGAAATAGTCTTGTACAGCTCCCAATGAAATGTGTTGGAGGGTGAACATCTGTTACAGCTGTGACAGAAATGACATTTTTAGACTTTCTGAGTAGACTGTAGGGTTTTTTTAGGTACTTCTTTTGTACGGGGAAAAAATTGTGAATTAAAGCTGGAAGAGATTACATGTATCACAGCAGAGTTCAGCTGACAGCTCTTTGTCATTTACAGTAAAGAGATCACACAGCAGATGGTTCGTGTCATTAATTGTCTTTGTCACTGAGATGTTTATGCTATGAATTAGACACACATGCTTGTTTAAACAATCCTCAGCAATGGCAGCTTTTGCAGAAATTAATTTTATTCTAAAATTTCAGTGGTACATCACTCATCTCTCTGTTGACTAACTGCTACAGTTATAGGATGTCCCAGTACAAAACGTTTCAGCCTTAACCTGTTTTATTACTGTTTATTTTCTCAGACGGGATGTTGATGCTCAAAGCCAAACTGCGTGGCACGTCCCCTGTACTCCAGGAAGAGTCACATGAGTGCATCACATTCTTATTCCAGAGCCATTTTATCCTGACACCTAAAAGGATATTCCACACAAAGGCCTGATCAGTCCTACTGGGCACAGGTGTCCAATTTTACCTTTCAAAGGTCACACACCTGTTCTGGTTCTTTGTAATGCTGCCCTCTTAGTCCCATGGCAGCCTTCTAATATGACTGCTTAAAATTCAAAGCAAACATCTAATCTGGGCTGTTGAAACCTGAAGGACTGAACTCTGGTCAATTTAAGAATTCCAGACATTTTGGTATGAGGTCCAACCCAGATATGGCGTCTTTCCATTTTCAAATAACAGGGTTCCTTTAATGCTCTGGCCATGTTAGTGTTCCACCACATCAGCTGGTGAGATCACTATTAATAACGCTGAAGTAGTTTTTTTTACCCCTTCTAATTCATTTAAGCACTGAATTTGGGTTTATATCCATTAATTTAGCCACATACCAAACTAGACACACTTTGTCTTCTTAGCAGAAACAAAGCACCTTGCCACGCTTCCATCAGGGTCACAGAATTTGAATTTCAGAAAGAAATATCGCTTTTCAGTATCCCTTCATCATGGCTCGATACCGGTTATTGTTACCAGTGTCAGGATGCAATGCTCTACTAGGAATGTATACAGGTGAAATGGAGAGCAGCTAGGTCTGCTCTCTGGCCCTGTGGAGCCTTTGTTTCTTGTTTTTGTTTTCTGGTTCAGAGAGAGACTTTGGCTGAGCCGTCGGGGGTTATCGATTCTGGAGCACATCTTCCATCTGTCATGGTAATCCACATTAAGGCTGGACACACAGCCATATATTGTCTGAGCTGAGCAGATGGAAGGTCATTGGTGCTTTATTTACGGCCCTAAATCAAAGCTGAACACAGGAGTCATCTGAACACTAGTGCGCTGTGAGAAAATGCAGAGCATGTGTGCTGAAATCGCCAGCCTTAATGATGTTCAGTGTTCAGGGGTGTTTCCTGAGAGTGTACGCACCAGTCCATTCGCAGACAGGAGCCTAAGGTGTGTCAGGGCAGTGTGTGGGAGTACATGTTAGGGCAGTATGTGGGAGTGTGTGTCAGGGCAGTGTGTGGGAGTGTGTGGCATGAATTAACAGTGAGGCTTTCTCCTGGCTCACATGGCAGGGATGCCAACCCGCTCTGCACACAAGATTCCCCAGGGATCACGGGACCCTCAACACACTGTCCACTCGTGCAGCTTGCACTGAAGCACACGTGGGTCCCACACAAACTGTTTAAAGCACTCCTGTTTGTGGTCGCCCTTTCCATAATGCATACCAATGTTTCCCAGTTTCCTATTAGATTTAGATACGTTTATAAAGGGATTAAGACAGAACAAACAGTGAAATTTCTCCCACAAAGTCCACTCTCTGTAAACAATGCACCCAGTACACTATAATAAATGATAAAAACATCAGTAAAGCAAATTATTGGACAGAAAAGTAAATCAGCAGTCCTTGTTGTGGGTTCACAGTATTCTGTATTCATCATTAAGGGGGGCTTTAATTTAATGAAACAGCGAGGGGGGTGTGGGCATTTGATTAAATTACATTGTAATGAACATCTTGTTCAGGGCTGTATTAATTTTAGCTAGAGCTGCTCTGACAGGACAAATGACTATGGGTCCGGAAACTGGTCCATGCAACCCAGATTAAAAAGTTTTCCTGCCATCCATTCCGACTATGCCTTCTTAACCCATCAGCTCTAATTTTTGAAATCGCCTTTATGCAGTTTACCAGTACTGTATACACTGACAATGTAGTAAATATTGTTTAATAACCGGTAGGAGCTGAGGCTTCATTAAAAAGATAAGTTGTTGGTCAGGGCTGCAACTTTGTGATATTGTCATATTTTATGCGCAGACATCTAGAGTTCAGAGCAGCCATCAGCGTGACCGAGCTCGCTCTGAAAGTGCATCAATAAACGGGCAGTTCACGGCTTCTGGAGACAAAGCTTGCATGAAAACAGGCTCGCTGCTGAGCATTGGGCCTGGAGCGGCCAAAGACGATTCAAGTGGAACAGTTTGCATCGCCATTCAAGAAAAACGGTACGGGCAGTGATGCCGAAATGCCGTAGGACTTGTTCTAAGCATCCGTCCGTCCTTCGTGGGACAATCTGTGATCCATATAAAAGACTTTTACACACCATCGCTGATTTCAAGCACGTTGCTGACAGTGAGAAATATCCTGTACAAGCCTTTGAAGAGCTTGTTAGTATTTATATTGTAGATACAAAATAAGAATCTCATGATTTGCAGTAGATCTGGCCTATGGGGTAAAGCATTTCTCGATGTTTATAGGCCAGTAAGTAATGGACTGAGCTACATACTGCAGATGTATGACAGGATTTTTGTTAAGTTCTGTTCTACAGTCAGAAGTAATTTTGCTAACAGAGACATTTCTAGCTGTTTTGCCTCCCCTTCTAATATGAATTGGCAACACATATACACACACGCGCATGCACGCACATACACACAAACACACACACACACAAACTCAGAATGAACCCTGTGGTAGCAGGTGTGTTTTTTGTGATTTGATGCAGCTAAGATTTTTTAAAAGCCCCCCACATGTTAGAGGGCATCACCGCCATGAACCGACAGATTGATGGAACAACTCAGCATTGAGTCCAGGGGGAAGCAATCACCAGAGATAAAAGGATTGCTGGGGACCAGCTTGGAGGAAGCAGGTGTGCTCAGGTGTTTATTTTCACTCAGAGGAGTTATCCAGGAGCTATCAGGGAGGTATCCAGACCCACCTCCATCACCTCTCTCATGCTTGAGTTCAAAAGAAAGCCATGCATCTCTTTCTCACTGAAGTGAAACCCAGTGATCCTTGAAGGCAATATAAAATAAAGAGGGAGCAAAAATATTAAATTTCTTCTTTGTAAAAAGGATATGCGGCTTTCTTTAAGAAAGACAGAAAGTCCTGGACTGCACTGTGGCATTTAGCTATTCCGGGTGATGTAGTCAGTGTTGGCTGTTGAGAGGTGTGATATTGTGACATATGTTGGTCATAAGGAGACCTGAGGAGCCCTTCTGCCAGGATTAAATCAGACCTCGGCTCTGGTGGTGTCAGCATCCACTGGAGTGCAGGGGTAAGAGAAGCCATGCGTGAGAAAATCAACAAGTTCCTTACTGGTAAAGCACTTTGAACTGCCTTGTGTATGAAAGGCGCTATATGAATCAATCTTGTCTTGCCTTGCCTTGGCCAATGCAGTATCCTGTGCTTCATCAAGAAAGGAAACTGTAGAAGGCAATTCTGGCTGACATCTCTAGAGATCTCCTTGGCAATGTTGCACAGCGTGTTTTTTAAATGTGTCTACTTATTTGCTTTACGGAGGAGTGTGAAAATACCTTTCAACTTGTTAAGGAATCATTTTTTTCATATACTTTTCCACAGCTATTGTATAAAGAGTGAAATGTGAGAGGCAAAAATGTGGTAAAAGTAAGCGACAAAGGGGGCCGCTTACCTACACCTACAAAAAGAACAAAAATAATACAATGCAATGCTCAATAAATTAGCACAGCACATTTAGCACTATGCTTCACATTGACATGCTGCGTGACCCTGCAATGCAGTCGAAAGGAGTGGAGCCACGCCATTGTGCCAGAGGAAGGAGAGAAAAACAGCGCAGATGAAAGAACGGACAACTTGGCCATCTGATCCAAAGCCTGTGTTTTATCTTCTTGACAAACTTTCAAGGCTGTTTCACTGGGGTACCATATTAAAATATTACACTCCAACGTGGTATTTGATAACATTAATGAAGTGATGTCACAGACAGGGCTTGGAAATGAATGAGGTTGTGCAGCCTGAGTGTACATTAAATGGTCTGTTTGAACCTCTGTTAGAGCACAGTGCTTCTAAAGGGGTCTGCTACAGTGCCTATTAAAACTAGCACTCACATGGAAAGGGTCAGCGGATGTTAAAGAGACTTGGCTTGGGGGACAAAGTTTTAGTATCACTGGTTCACTAACATGCATGACTGTCTGAAAGGTTTACACATCAGGTGGTAATCCCTATGATTCAGGTTTTACAGAGAACCTGCAGCCTTTACAACATGCAGACAAATACTTTTTTTTAATTTTTAGCCACTAAAAATACTCTCATTAGGGTGATCAGAGGGGATGTAATAAAATGTGGTTCAAGATAGGATGTGAGAGCAAGACTGTTACATGGATATCTTCCAGTTCTGTATTGCCTCTTCCAGCCAGACCCATTCATAGGGCTCTAACAGGACATGTGCTCCTGCATAATGTAAAAGACTTTGAACAGCCAGTTCGTAACATCAGAACCGCTCTGATCAAAGTAATCACTGATAAATTCTGCCTGGATCTTTTCATGTGCCATTTCTCAGCGTATAACACTCTGGTGTTTCCCATTTTAAGAAATGTTATCATAAAAGCTGATCTGTTTTATCAAGTAATCTTTATTTGAGACATCTGTAAATTTTATGTACTATTTCACACAGATAAAGATTTATTTTTACTTTTTTCACTGATCTCTTTACAAATTTTCTTAGCATTTACCATACAGTCTCTTTCCATCGAATCAATGAATGGATGAATTCCAATATGGTATATATGTATATCAGTGCAATATATTGTGTGTGAGTCAGAAAGACATATAGACAAAGACAGGCAGGGAGGCAGGCAGACAGACGGACAGGTTGATTGACTGACTTATTTGAGTTCGCATTGCTCAAATATAAATGTCACATTTGGCTGAGTGAGCAACATTGTTGTCTCACCTCTTCAGGGCTGTGGATTTGAGCCCTTCACACTTACACATAGTTTACACACACCTGCGGCTTTATTCTAGGTGCTCTGGCTGTGCTCCAAGGCATGCAGTTCAGGTGAGTCTCACTTTCCCACGTGTGTGAATGTTTGTATATAGTGTGTGCCTGGTGAACCCAGAGATGTACTCTGTGTTTCATCCCAGCCCCCCTGATCCTAACCTCCTTTAAATGGTTTGGAAATGAATGAACTAATGAGTCAAGCAACAACAGAAATACAACATGGAGTATGAATTTGTAATTAAAAGGAAAAAAAAAACTGCCTTGTGGGGTTTGTAAGACTGAAATCCGATATGGACATTGTTGCAGTGCTAGCAGCTGTAAGCCTTACTTTCTTCTGTGGCCAAATACAGCATCTGCAGTGCAGAATGTCAGGCAGGTGCTCAGCGCTCTGACATCACACAACACTGCGTTATGTCGCATGCCTTAAATGAGAACAAAGTGCACAAACATGTATAAAGTTTAACTAATGAAATCATAGAAGTAGCTAAATAAACAGGATGCCTCCGTGCATTTCTCCCACCAGTCCGAGGGCTTCACAGACGAATGCGCTCATGTGGTCCTAATTATACAGACAAGTTAAATTATGATGCATTGCGATTGTAAATGAGCTGCCGTGCAGTGCAGAGAATACACCTTTTTAATGAGAGCCTTTAAGTACACCTTGCAATAATAGTGGCAAAGTATAGAAAACAACTACAAGCAATGAGTAAACATGCTTTTTATTAATTGAAAAAAAAATCATTAGCTTAATCAGTGGAAAGTGAAGTCCCCAGTTGAAAGTGTATTTTAGAATTTACCACAGGCAATCATCCAAAACATGTATAAATGCTTTGCCTCCCTCAAGCTTTATTCACATGATAATGGAGATGATGCCTAGCGCTGGTGCCTGTGGATGAAAGGAAGAGTGGCATTCAGTGGGAGCAACAGCTGAGTCACCACAAAA
>JABJVR010002078.1:0-18008 GCA_025773905.1 Chitala chitala
GAATGTGTACTGATGTAGAACAGGGATCATAAGGACAGATATCCACTTGCAGAGTGAGGGTTTTATTATGAAGCGTAACAGATCCCAAATCCTTGAACTATAAACCAGGCAGAGGTTTAATGATTCAGTAAAGTCAATCTGGTACAAGAACAACATGAGAGAAACACAGAAAGTGGGCTGGCAAAGAATCAGGGAATAGGCAGGGAAGAGGACAGAGACATTAGGTTAATGAAACACTTCATATTCATCATAGGGACACAAAATACTTTGCACCAAAGTCAGGTTAGGAATAATCTAAAATAACAGTGGGGTGTTGAGGAATAGGTGTTGAGCATGTTAATGACATGGTGGAGAGGTGTGGTTGTATATGGCATGATGATATGCAACATTGCCAAACCTTGGAAGGGCACACTATATCTCTGATCCAGTGTTATCTGTGTTCTGTCTTTTGCCATTTTATTGGTGATGTTTATCAGATGAGACTCAAAGAAAGTAAAACCAACAAGCTTTTAAAAGTAACTGGAAGCTAACATTTTAGTCTGAAGTATACAGATAACTTACTACCAAGCTATTATAACACATACTTACATTAAATGCTTACATATAAAGTACATGCAGAATAATGTTATTTAAATAATCAATCTATTTTTATGTTAACTAAAATCATTTATTATTTAAATTTATAGTAGGATATGTACTGTGGGATGTGGTAAAGACATCCTGGTTTTTACCTAGCCTGGTGGCTCAATGCGTAGAGTATCAGGCTGGGAGGTGGAAGCTTCCTGGTCCCTGGCTCAAATCCCAGCCCAGCCAGGTGTGTCCTTGAGCACGTCGCTCCCCGGGCACCATGTATGGCTGCTCACTGCTTCCCCCAGGGGGATGGGTTAAATGCAGAGGACAAATTCCTTGTATGTGACAAACATACTTGGCCATAAACATGTTTCCTTTTTTCTTTCATGTTATTAGAACATGTTCATATCCAAAGGAGTGATATTCCAGAGAGGTCCTAAGTATTTTGTATGATGCCTGTAGTACTTAAACCTTCATTAACACATGTTTGTTCCATTTTCAGTCTGAGCAGGGCGAGATATGGAGTTCTTTCTATAATAAGATGTCAGAGGAGTCGCTGGCCTTTCCACTTGAAGAAATCACTGATCTTAGTATAAAACGTCAGTTGATAGCACTTCAAGACAAAGGGTCAGGGGTTCTCTCAAAGGATAAACTGGACCATGTAAGTTCTGTAAAAATCCTGCATTTCATGTATGCTTCAAAGCAGAATGTAACAGACATATTTTCAACTCAAACAATAAGACTTCAATTGTACATTCCAGAAGAGTTATGCTTTGCTAAGGAGTTTACGGGTTTGAGGACTTTGCCCTAATTGTATCTGTAAATTTGTCACAGCTAAACAAAGCCATGAATGAAATGAGTGCATTATACAGCACAGGCACGGTGTGTAAACTGGACGACCCCTTCAACTGCCAGACCCTTACGCCAGGTGGGGTGAGCTCTGCTTACATCAACTGTGTTCTGAGACCAGGAGCAGCCTGGAATAGGAGGACTTCAATTAACTTTTTTTACTTGTCATTTTTTCTTCTTTCTGTCACCTACATCCGCTTATAAATCCAGCCAAGGAGCTTTGTTTTTCTGATTTATTTATTAAATGGTTTCACTGCTTGTATGCAAAATCCATAATGTTTTGTTAATGAGAAATGAACAACAATCATAATAACAATGTTTGTTACCAGCACTGATTCATTGTCAAACTGCTTGACCAGGTTAGGGTTGTGGGAGGCCTGGGAGATGTAGAGCTTCCAGGTCACCTGAAA
The DNA here is from genome assembly GCA_025773905.1 of Chitala chitala. NCBI lineage: Eukaryota > Metazoa > Chordata > Actinopteri > Osteoglossiformes > Notopteridae > Chitala > Chitala chitala. The sequence continues at coordinate 1,830 of JABJVR010002078.1, forward strand.
AGTTGTCTTTTGGAGGAAACCAAAGCATACAGACATTAGGAAAGTAGACAAACTTAAAGCTGGGATGCAACAACTCTACCTGCTGAGCCCACTGCAACAGAGGAAATATAAAGATTATTCCTGCAGCTCTTTTTTAACTTAGTGATTCTTAGGTGGGGTAAACAAACTCCTGTGGCAATGTGAGGCCTTTTGGTGATGTACCAAGGTACTGTATCCACAACTGTGGGTTTCACACTTGACAGAAATCATGGAATTAATCATAAAATTTAAACAGAGAGAACCACACCTGGTAAAATGTGACTTGGTCAATATGAAAGGGGTGATTTATCCCTTTAAAACCATAAATGTTTGTAAGGCACCCTTGACCCCCCCCCCCCCAACAATAGAGCCATGACGGTGTTTAAGGCCCTCACTAGTTTGCACACTGATCTTCAATGGTATCCCTCAGCGAAAAACACTGAGAACCCTTTTTGTTACTGAGTTTGACATATTTTTGGATTTACTGTACTGTTTTTAATTTAGACATGATTATCCTGTTGGTATTTGTAGATAAAAAGCAATAAGTGTAGCACAATGATAATGACTGGGTGGTTACCCAATAGGTGGTTACCCAGTGGTTCAACAATATTCATTCACGTCACTCTTTTAAGAAATATTTTGTTGTAGGATTGATTTTTTATTTCAGAATAAATATTTTTGTTTTCTATATCAAAATAATTATTTTTCTGATAACTTTTGTTATACGTTTTGTTTTATTTCATGAATGTGCTTCTCTACAAAACATTAAAAATAGCGACAACCACCAATATTTACAGCATAAGGTCTGAGAGGAGGGCAGGGCTTGTTGACAGCTTGTCTGCTATCTGGTTTTTGTCACAGGGCTGGAGAGCGTAATGGCTGAGAGCAAAGATTACTACGAGCGACTGCATGTGTGGCAGGGCTGGAGGGTGGAGGTGGGGAAGAAGATGAGGCCGTTGTATGAGAGCTACGTGGATCTGAAGAACGAAGCTGCGAAACTGAACGGTACAGCTTCCACACCAAATAAAATGCTCAGCTGATGTGGCTGATCGCTCTGCATGTGTTACATTCATATTTAAACACAAAAATAACCACAAGCCAAAATTGACTCATAGTTTTATCCACAATTAAAGGTTATGCTGACTATGGAGACTACTGGAGAAGTAACTATGAGACCATTGATGAAGGCAGTTACAGCTATTCTCGCAATGACCTCATGGCAGATGTTCGTCGCATATATAAGGAGGTACGGTGCTCAAAAGACAGACTGTAAAGCAATTACATTCTTAATTTATTTAATCCAGTGGCAGTAAATGATATTCGTGTGATAAAACTGTGACATTCGTGTGATAAAACGACATCTTTGCCCACAAACGTTTCCAGTTCAGCATTCTTTCGTGCTTTTCTAGATTATGCCATTGTACCGTGAGCTGCACGCCTATGTGAGGGGCAGATTGCAGGACACTTACCCTGGTCACATTAACACGAAAGGAGGGCTCCCTGCCCACCTGCTAGGTATGCTCAAAACCAGGTCAGCACGAATGTGAATCAACATACATTCAGTTCTGCATATCGTATTTTTTTTATCCTCATGACAATTTTCCAGGTGATATGTGGGGAAGATTTTGGACCAACCTGTACCCAATTTCCATCCCGTATCCTCATAAACCAGACATTGATGTAACTAATGCCATGATCAGTCAGGTATGTGATATAATGCCATCATATAACCTCTAAAGGATTATTTCATTTCGGCAGTTTCCACACATTTTACATTTTTTGTATTATTTATTTTGTTAATTAATTTCATTATGATCATAAAAGATACAATACCATTTCAAAATTAAATATTGCAAATTCACACTGTGTACTATATTTGTCAAGCTGTTTCGTTTTTCCAATTCTAGGGCTGGAAAGTGGAAAGAATGTTTAAGGAAGCTGAAAAGTTCTTCATGTCTGTAAACTTGTACCAGATGTTTGAGAATTTCTGGACCAATTCAGTATTTGAAAAGCCTGATGACAGGAAAGTCTCCTGTCATCCCACTGCATGGGATCTGGGTAACAGAAATGATTACAGGTGGGTTTCCTCAAAAAGAGAGTGAGATATGGGGGGAAAGTTAGTCCTACTTCAGAGCTGACTGAAAATATTAATGTTGAATCTGTTCTTCATAGACAATTTTTGTCTCATAATAGTGGAACTGTAGACCATAGGGTTTCTAAGTGGTGGTTTTCATAGTCTGTCCTCTGTACAGGATCTTAATGTGCAGCAGTGTGAACATGGATGACTTCCTCACAGTCCACCATGAGATGGGACACAACCAGTACCAGATGGCCTACAGGAATCGCACCTACCTCTTCAGGGATGGAGCCAACGAAGGCTTCCACGAGGCAGTAGGAGAAATCATGTCTCTTTCTGCAGCTACACCAAAACATCTGATGGCCCTCGGACTCCTGTCAGCGGACTTTCAAGAGGATTATGGTAAAAGTCCAAAAAGAGACCCAGGAATGCAAGCTCTCTTTGTGCAGTTCAACCCACAATACCTTTCAGTTTTAAAAAGTTTTTCTAAAAAAAATTATTTTTGTATTTAATATTTAACTTTAGACACATTAGACTGTTTTTATTACCATAATCATCATACACATTTACAAGGTACAGCTGAATAAAAAACATAAATTTGTTTTTACTTATTGTTAATATTTTTTTCATGTCTGATGAATAAAATTGGCAAATATCAGTCAGAAAGAAAATGCAGTTTTTCCTTGTTGAAATAAATTTTCATAGAAACATTTCTCATTTTTTAAATTAAATGATACTGAGGCTGGACTGAAACAGAATGAACACAATTTAAGCACAAGAGGGTTTGATGACATGCCTTTCACCACAAGACATTTCATATCATTGGATAAATTTAACATTTCAAACACAAGCTGTACCTTGAGTTTAAAGAAGGAATTAAATCTTGGGTGGCAATATTCTGTGAAACCTTTCTGTTGCATCACCTGAAAAGTGAATTGCTGTATACAAGTTTAGCATGTAATGTTAAAATATGAACAGAAAATAACCTTGAATGGTATGATAACCCACATTGTTTTTGCACAATGCAGCCTGCCACACCTCCGTCAACCAGAGACAGTTTTCTTGCCTAAATATCTATCACCGTTATATCTCCAGAGACAGAGATCAACTTCCTGATGAAGCAGGCTCTGACCATTGTAGCCACAATGCCATTTACGTACATGCTGGAGGAGTGGAGGTGGCAGGTCTTCCAGGAGAATATCCCAAAGGACCAGTGGATGCAGAGGTGGTGGGAGATGAAGTAAATAGCCTTTTTACTTTCTAAGTACTTCCATGTGTAACACTCAGCCCCAAGCCAGGATCAAATCCATTCAGTCACAATGTGTTTTACATACTTACCAAAAACATTAGCCTGTTAAACTAAAAACCCTTCCTCTAGGGAACAAAGTGGTTTTTGCTATGATAGTAAGCAGTGCATTACAATCATGGTGAACACACTCGTATGGCAGCAGTTTTGTCCAATAGAAACCCAACTGTTTTACATTATTTATCAGAAAAAATGGCATCAAGGGAAATGGCCTTGTTCATGTACTGAACCTGCATCACCAGCACTGCACAACATATCAGAAACATACTTTAGTCCAGTGAATTAAAGCCTGAGGCCCTGCTTCAGGAAACCACAGTCTCTTCTCCTGCTTCCCTGCTCCGAATGGTGATGCCACTCACATAGTGCGCTTCTTAGCATTGATCACCTGTTCTGTGTTGAGAACCTTTTTTGACAGACAAATCAACACATTTGCTGCAGGAAAATTAATATGTTGGATGTTTTCTCCAGGAGAGACATGGTTGGTGTAGTTGAGCCTCTGCCCAGAGACGAAACCTACTGTGACCCAGCTGCCTTGTACCACGTGGCCAATGATTATTCCTTTATCAGGTACAGAGCTGTAAACAACCTGTAAACAACGTTGGAGACACTTTTTTGATTAAGCATTAAACACATTTCCCTCCTATCATCCCACTCCACAGATATTTCACCAGAACCGTTTACCAGTTCCAGTTTCAGGCATCTCTGTGTGAAGCTGCAGGGCACACTGGGCCTCTCTTCAAGTGTGACATCACCAACTCCACAACAGCCGGTGACAAACTCAGGTAAAATTTACCTTTTTGTTATAGTTTACAGCATATTGTTAGAGTTTGTTATTATTTCTATAGTGCTTTGGGGATTTGGTGATTTTGTCGATGAAGGAGGTATGTCTGGTTTTCTGACACTCTATGATGTAAAAGCTGGTTATTTGGTGTGATGTGCCCAGATCTGTGATGACCATGTAATCTACTATCTGCTACAAAACCAGCATGTGTCCTTTTATAAGCACACATGGTCTTAAGAAAGCCTTTATCCTTCTATTACATTCAAAATGCATAGAGTATGCCATACATAACCACATTAGAAAAGCAGTGGAACACTGATGTTCAGTGTATATTTTGGTTTAGGGCCATGCTCGAACTGGGAAAGTCCACATCTTGGACCAGAGCTCTGGAGCAGATATCTGGAGTGACCAGGATGGATTCTCAGCCCATGCTGGACTACTTCAGGGACCTGTACAAATGGTTACAGGAAGAAAATATAAAGAACAACAGGATTCCAGGATGGACCAATGAATTAGATCCATGTACGTCTATAAAGTGTGACTGAAGAAAATCATTTCTGATTAACCTTCTCTAGGCGCACTCTGTGAAGTGTTTACACAGACTCATGATCCAAATTTCCATATGCTTAATCAAGGATGCCATTTCAAAATTTTTGAATATTTTTAACATGCTATTTTTACCACACAGATTCTGAAAATGCCATTAAAGTCAGGATGAGTATTAAGGCTGGTCTGGGGGAAAACGCTGTGAGTGTGCAACAATACCTTTGATATAAATAAAACCCAATCCAACCTAGAGCTATAAATGGATTACTGTTATCAACACATGCTTCAGGCTTTAGAAACGAGATAACTACAATATTAGTGTAATATGTTTGTATCACTTGGCGTCTTTCAGCTGTAATTTACCAAATTTCACTCACAGTGAGGGCCATTACTAATGGCAAAATTAGCTCACACCTGTTCTTTTTCTCACTCAGTACCCCTGGAATGACCACGAATTATACCTTTTTAAATCCACAATGGCATATGCCATGCGTCAGTACTACAGTGTGGAGAAGGGGATCCAAGTGGAATTCACGTAAGATACAGGCCAGAAATTAAACCTTCACTCACAAGTGAAATTCAAAAATGAAACCTGATTCTGCAATAATACTGTCTGTGCCTGAGTCTTCTGTTGCATTCTTCTGGGTTTAAATTAAACATGCATGTACATTCAACTAGTATAATTACCAAACGTAATGTATAAGAAACACGCAGTGTCACAAACCCAGGTTGAGTGGGTAATGTTGTTTAACCACCCAGGTCAGAGAACATCCTTGTGTACAAAGTAAAGCCGAGGGTCTCCTTCTACTTTGTGGTCACTGATCCAGCTACTCCGGTGGTGATCCTCCCTAAAGCAGATGTAGAGGCTGCTGTTAGGTAAGATCTGTCCCTGTCAATGACCTCTTCTCCATTGTGTGGCATTATGTGTGTAATCACCTGCATCTGTTATATTCAGACGTGGAGTTTTATGTTATTTCTGCCTTTATACTTTATGCTGTACTTCTACATATATGTGTTTCAGAAAAACTTTGGCTGTCATATGAAATTCCTGATGGTGTGTTCCCATTTCCAAGTGTATCCCTGTCCAGTCAGATAAAAAAAAATAAAATAAAAAAATTAATCCAAAAATTAAACTCAAGCTAATTTTAAAATGTCTGCAATATTTTTGTAGTGCCAGTAGGGAGCATCAAATCCACATTCAAGTCTAACAGTCCAAACATTTATCAAAATCAGTACTTCAGCTGTAATAAATGGCACAGCCTGCAAATAAGGTTTTGTCCACTTTGCGCCACTTTCTCCATCACAGGGACACCACACCCTTGCATGGCAACACCTGTGCAGTATTTTCCTCAGAAATTCTTTTTTATGAGTAGAATGGCATCACCCTCTATGTCTAAAGGTATCTAAAGCCAATATTTGCCCTAACAGGATGTCAAGAGGACGGATCAACAGCGCCTTCCTGCTTGATGACAACACACTGGAATTTGAGGGCATCCTTTCCACCCTGTCCCCTCCTGTGGAGCCCCCTGTCACAGTGTGGCTCGTGGCATTTGGGGTCGTCATGGGTTTTACGCTCCTGGTTGGTGTGTTCCTCATTATCTCAGGCATCCACAACAGGAAGAGGTGAGTCTGTCTGTTCCACTAAATGTATAAACTAAAATGAGCTGTGCAGGGATTGTTTTTACATTTTTATGTAAATGGGATGACATGTAAATGTATTTATTAATTAATAGTTTATTCTTTTCTCTCAGTGTGTGAGGAGTTTTCATATTGTCTCAATGTGTGTGTGGATTTTTCATATTGTTTCAGTGCATGGTCCTGGTGCATTGGTTTACTCTTGCTTGCCCAAAACAGGCAATTTGGATCAATATATTTTATAATTATTATTATTATTGTTATTATTGCAGGAAATCTAAGAATACAAAGGTGCTTGAAGAGCCACATGACACAGAACTGGAAGGAGTGACAAACAGCAATTTTGAAGATGATGGTAGCAAAACAGGGTTTTAAAATGTTTACAGTCGTAGTTTGAGAATTGAGAATTTTTGAGAATTTCAATATGAATTATAAGAACATTTCTATCTGCAGAAGAAGCAGATATTACAGATTTTTCTTTTTCACACCAAAACAGTCAAAATATAATAATCTCTTACATTTTTGAATAATCATTTTCTATGTGAGGCTAATCACGAGTTTCCAAACTTGTGTGTTTGTTTGGTGGTCCATTAAAAGGTTATTAATAGCACATTATCTTGTAATTATCATTACATTTCTTGTAATTTTTATATTTATACAGTGTTCAAATATGTTCTCTGTACTGTTAAACAAATGGTTAAAGGAAAGGACTTTAAAAAATAGAAGAATAGTTAAGAAAACATAAAAATCTTGATCAGGAATGTGACACCATGGACTATTCAGAAGTGTACAAGCTGAGTCTTTCAGCAACATACCTGTGACAGGTGAGAGCTCTTAACTCTAACTTATGTAAAGTATGCCTTTTAAGCACATAAATACTCCAATATTATAATAACTTTTCATTTATTTCAAATAACGTATTTCTAATGTGTCATATGCTTGCCTTTCATATCTTACATTTGTAAGATATAAAAGGCCAGCATACATATGCTTGCCTCTTTCTATTTCTTACATATGCTTCCCACACTTTTATATCTTACATACTGAGTTGATGTCAACTTTCCTTCTGAAAAGCCAGAGACAGCAGACTGTTCACAAAGTAAAATGCATGTAAAATCATTGGTACTGGAGATATGCTTTTAAATGTTGAAGCACAATGTCCATGTGAAATAGATATGTATATATTATATATTAAATGACAATTTATATGCTGAGATGCACATTTATGTGCTGTAATATTAATTTTTTTGTTTCCTCTGCACAACAAAATTGTCAGCAAAAAAGATCAAGCAAGAATGCACGATTTGACAAATATTATTTTGTTCTAAAGTGGACCATAAATGTGTAAAATAATTTATTGTAAAGCTGAAGAGCGACATTTTACGTTACTTTGTTTCAATGACAAAGTAGAAAGACTCATCCTCTCTGACTAGGCGCTCCACCCCCACATGCTCCTCTCTGGCTTGAACGTACCAGCCCGGGCAGTTTGCAGATTCAAAATGCCGAGAGTCAGGCAGGTTGGCTTTCATGTAGAAAAGAAACGCCAGGATGTCCGCATCTCGGTTAGAAATACACTTCAGTCTCTGTTTTTCACAACTCTGGGAAAATAAGAAACACTTAAAAATTAAAAGATGATAAATTATACAGATTTATGGACATTTCCTGTTGCAGAGCACCAGATCATTTAGACACAATGAAAAAAGGTAAGAGCACCACTGTTGCATCTCCTGTCAGAACATTTGTGTTAACCACAGACAAGAAGGATTTAGCAGATGACCACACTGAATTCTTACCTGTATGCTGAGAGTTGCCCTCCCACTCTCATTTTTACTGCAGTGGAGATAACAGTCAGACTCGGAGAAATTGAGAACCACAGGAATCCCTCTGAAGTCTTCTTGTATTAGATTAGATTTGTAGTAATAGATGGTGATTTTTGCTGTAAAAACACGACATTTGCATACACATGATTTCTCATTCAAGAAAATGAAACGTATTCTTTCGATTCACAAACAGTCCGTTCACTCACGACATGCCCTTGTGACTAACCTGAGCTGGACATGCTGGAGCTTGACATGCGTGCCGTCCTCTGTCTGTTTTGAATGTATTTGTCATACATTAAACTTTGGATAAAAAGGTTGCCTCTAACTTTTTCTTGAAGAAATTTCATTTCTGTAAACACTGTAATAAAAAAGGTTATAGGTTACTGAAGGCTACTGTAATAAAGAAGCTTTAATATGTGAAGTATTTGCATTATTACATATGGGACAAAACATAACCATAAAAACACATATAATTTAATGAAAATTGCCCAGATAGGGTGGTGGCCAGCTCACCATGGTATAATCTGTCCTACTTACACTACAGAAATAAGGCTAATAAGAATCTATAATTCAGTTATGTCTTTGTGTGAAACATTAATAAATCTGACATTTAATAAGTGTTTACATGATTTCGAGTCATCTTTAAACTGTGAGAATGATAATGATGAGTACAGTGACAAAACATCTTAGATATACTAGATTGTATCTCAAAGTGGTACAGCATATGAAAACTTTCCTAATTAAATGCAGAATGAATTCAAAATCTCTCCTGGGAAAAGTAAAGACAGGGCACTCACCATGGCTTAATTTGCTTGAACCTGCCTCCATTAGCATCTCATGTAGGTGGCAGTCTGAGCACATCTTCTCCTGGCACTTATGTCCTTTCTCACATCCCCGTCCCACAATTACAAAGATCCGGGTTTTCACCATGGCAACCAGCAGTAAGTTATCAAACAGGTAATTTTGGCTTTCCCAAGTCACCTTTTTCTCAGTAGGGCTTTTTGCATCCTCTTCTGGCACATTATTAAATTCAGTCTCTGGTTTCATCTCCAGGCCAAAGCTCAGAACTATGTGGTCCTTGGAGAATGGGCAGAGCCCACCTTTCTGGTCTGCTTTCTCTGCTGTCTCATTCATGAGTGTCTTGTGGATTGTCTGCACAGTACAGTATTGAAAAACAAGCATTTTGTCTAGGAATATATGTAATAATTACAAAAAAATGCCCTTCAGAAATTCAGATTTACAAAAAAAAGTTTGTGAAACAGATTCAGTGAAATTATGTGCATGTTTATCCTGCAGTGCATAATAATGTACAGCACTATTCATACAGGTAGAGGTACAGATAATGCACATGTGCAATGGCACATTTAAATACACGATTTACATGCAGCACACAAGATAACTAGGCTTTAAAGAATGGAAAGAATATCAACACAAGATGAATAATGTTGTTGCTATAAGGATTATATTTTGTTTCCTGTGTCAGTCACTAGTTGAGAGTCCTTCTTTGTTCTAGAGATAAATAACCTGGCACCTTAGTGCAATAAGCTATCCTTGAGTAAAACCCCTGTCTGTATTTATGTCCCTGTAGCATCCCTATCTGGAGAGAAAAAAAGTGAAGCCAGGGTAACTCTTGCTGTTGGTGATACTTCTTGCTTTTTTGAGATATTTGGCATCAAAGGTATCTGTAGAAGGAGGCTTAATGCCAGGGAAGGCAAGGCTATGTGTGGCCACACAGCCATTTGTGATTAGGGAGAAGAGCTGGCAGGGCTGGATTTAGACTGCCTTGATTGGGGGTGCAGTTGAAGACATCCGGGGAACATCTTGTAACACTCAGTATGAATCCACCCAGCCGTGTGTTTTTGTTTGGGTGCACACGTGTTGGCTTTGACTTTCCTGGCTCTTTTTCCTTCTTTGTGTGCCACTGTCTATTACAAACACGATTTTGGCTTTCTCGGGTTTTGAGCTTTTCAATTCTGCCCCATTCATTTTCATTCAATGTACATAAAGAGGCACTCATGACCTCATCAGCAGTGCAGAGGTCTGCTGGGCGAGTTTGAGAAACAAGATTAATAGGCTTAAAGCACCAGAAACTCAGGAAGGTGCATTACAATGTTGAGTAATGTAGTGATGGAGAAAGGAAGCATAAAGCGAACCTGAGTCAACAAAACATCTGGCACATGGGTCGGCCTGCATTGTGTGCACCATCACTAGGTGTAACTGGGTGTATGAAATATGTCTAACAATCTATTTTGCATAAATGCGTGGCAATTCATAAACTGAATGGCATTTTAAATTTTTGGTTTTGTTGATAATTCAGTTAAATTCAGTTCAAGTTGAAAAGCATTTTGTTTGGTTGAGGAAGACAATACAGTGTTAATTAAAAGGATTCAGTCTGAAATGCCCACATTTCTTGGGATGGAACTGCTAAAATAAGTGATAGTATTTGCTCTATTGCATAAACATGCTCACCAGATTCATTACACTTATACACCCTTACATGCACCATCTGTAGTAATGCAAACAACACACTGAACTCTTCCATGTTTTACAGTCATGCCTTGGCTTCAGTTTAAGAAAACTGCATGTAACCATGTTAAGCAATGCGTTTCCAAGTCACACCTATTTAATGGGAAATTCTGTGCAACTCTGTAATATTTTTCTTTTGGTTTTGTAGTTTGTAATACTTTGAATACACTTTCACATCTGTGTCATGGCAAAAGAAATTACTTACAACTCCATTTTGTTGCATATTGGGAATTTTAGTATCCCCGGTGGCCTTTCGCTAATCATACTTAGCCTTTGAACACTACTCTCGATTCCAGGATTTCAAAACATTTTTGCATGCCTGTACCTCACAGTATATGCTGCTATTAAACCACAAATGTTTAACTATAATAACACTGAAACAGAATTATTGAAACACATCTGGACATTTCCTGATAAATGATGAGCTCACATACATCTGCAGATTAATTTCTAAACATTCTAGTCCTCAGTTAAAAGAAACAGTCTCCTGTACTGCTTGTGTTCTGTCTTTTGCTGCTCTCATTGTCTTATGCCTATATGTGAGCTACTAAATTTAAGCTGTGTGAAGCAGTACTGACAGGTGGGCGTGTTTTGGTAAATGTATCACAAATGTTTTTTTATAAATGCATAAAAACTAGAAACCCAAATTTATTCTGACATAAAACTTTATACTGTGCAGCCTCCTATGAAAATTATGAAAAACTAGTCTCATAAGTCAGTATAACTTTATTTGCTCATAAATATAATTATACAACAGTTAGTTATGACCAAGGAATTTGGTTTGATTTGATTGGAGAAGAGGAATTCCAAGAATGCTGATGTATATTATAACAGAACTGGGATATTTAACAATAAGTATCACTTCACTTCACTGTTCTAATAATCCTTAGTTACACTAACCATTCACCGCTAGCTCAACACTACATTTTAATGAACAGAAGATGGGAATTAGAGTTAAATTAAATTAAAAGGGAAAAAAGTCAGGATAGTCCTGGTCTGCTTATCAGACATCAGTTGAACTCGACAAATTGGACAAAAGCAAAAATGAAGCCAATACAGTAAGGCAAACAGCATGGGGTTTAAACTGCTTTCAACATTGCTATGGAACTATTTGTTTTGGTAGAGCAACACAAGTGATTAAATAAAAAAACAAATCATTATCTGTTGTCGCTTATTATTGTCAACTGTTAAAGGGCATTTGTTAGAATATCTGTATGAAGGACGTAGTTACTCACCAGCTTAGGACATCTTTTAGTCAATAACTCAGTGACATCCTCTGGAGGCAGTTTGTCAAGGCTGATGTCATTTATCTTCAAAATCTTATCTCCTTTGCTAAAAATATTAACAGTTATTCTGTTTTTGCATTTGTAATACATGTATTTAAAATCAATATTAACTTGCTTTAGTAATTATCTGTTAAATACTTATTCTTAAATATGTATATATTTAATTTGTTAAAACAAAGATTGTAAATTATATAAAGTAATTACAAACATTATACCTACATTACTTATTGCACACATGTGACCTATATCATTACCTTAAAAATAATGCAGGTCCAAAATTCAATTTATGATTCAGCACTTTCCTAACTTCATAACAGTGCCGCCCCTCTAGACATCTGTGATGTATTAAAACACCTCCTTCAACAAGAGAATCCTAAAAACATATGAACAAAATGAAATAAATAAGAGAAAATGAGTTTAAAGATTTTTTAACTGTATTGGTTAAAAAATAGCAAACCTTGTTTTCCATGATGTGGTCTGTGCTCCTGGCTAATGTGAGTGTCAGTCCTCAGTTCTGCCTTTTATATGGGTACACTTCTGCTTTTTCCCCTGGTGAACAGCCTGAATTCATATGTAAAGCAATATTGTTACTGTAAGGGAAATGAGGTAATGCTTTGTCTTGTATGTGTATGAACTCATGTTTGTAGTAGGAGTGTACAAAAAACCCCTAAAAACTCAGCAGACATCCCTGCAGCAGTTAGTCACAGTCATATTCACATTATTCACTTAGTTATGGAAACCTGTATTTATAAAGGTCGCAGTCAGTATGATTACACATTCAATAAAGCAAAAAAAAAAACAATTGAACATGCCCGTTGTTCATCATATCCCAGACAGTACTTTATTGTTACTATTGTGACAGTACTTACACAGAACTATTTACACGTTACTCTTGTATGTATATGGTGTTGAAAACAGACAGATTTGTTAGACAAGAATATGAACCTCCACTTTATCCTACTAAACTACACACATTGTATCACATATATCATGGCAGTGTACTCCTGTACAGAAAACAGGTAATCTACCTCATTGCATATCAGACCATACTGTAGAGTGTAAGGCCTCTGGCAGAGGCTTGGTGGTGTCCACACCCGACCACAAGCTGGAATTAATAAAAAATAATAATAATGCCAAGACACTCTGGGAGATGCAGTGTTTTCATAGAAGACATTTCTCAGAACTTTATTTCTGGTGAGTCTCTTCATGATGGAGTATTTGCTTAAGAGGCAGAACATACAGTATGCTACAAACATGAAACAATCACAGAGGGTTCGGTCTGAGAGGAATGGTGAGCATGTAGAGGAGTTAACATGCCTGTAGGTACAGGCGAGCATGTAGAGGAGTTAACATGCCTGTACGTACAGGCGAGCATGTAAAGGAGTTAACATGCCTGTAGGTACAGGCGAGCATGTAGAGGAGTTAACATGCCTGTAGGTACAGGCGAGCATGTAAAGGAGTTAACATGCCTGTAGGTACAGGCGAGCATGCAGAGGAGTTAACATGCCTGTAGGTACAGGCGAGCATGCAGAGGAGTTAACATGCCTGTAAGTACTGGTGAGCCTCTTAAGGCCTTAACACGCTGTATGTAGTGGTGAGCATTTCAAGTGTTGATCAGTGGCAACTGGACTTGTTTGACAATCTCCAAGATGTTTCACTTCTCATCCAAAAAGCTTCTTTAGTTCAAACTGACTGGCAAGAAGCCGCACTTATATAAACCCTGTGGGAGTTCAGTTGGCATCTTGATAGTCATTAGAGGGCATTTGGATACAATCAAGATGTGAACGACTGTGAAAGTCGAGAGCGGCAGTGCGTCGTTAGAATCACCTGAGTCCAAATGTGAAAGACCATGAAACCGATTACGGATTGTTGCAAGGGCTGAGTTGTATATAAGTGATAAGTGGTGTGTTAAACTGCCACCAGATGGCCTCTTTCATTCTCTTTTCAAACCATCAGTCTTCTCTGTCCAGAATGTGAATCTTGCTGTCCTCAAAGGAATGATCTTTGTGTTTCATATGTAGACAGTCCGCTGAATCCTGTCCTGAGGAGCTGGCTCTCCTTTGTAGAGCTATGCGTTTATGAAGTCATTGTTTAGTTTCCCTGATGTATAAATCTGTGCATTCTTCATTGCATTGGACTGCGTACATTACACTGCTCTGTTCTTGTCTCAGTGTTTTGTCTTTGAGGTGGACAACTTTCTACCTTATAGTTTTGTTGGGTTTGAAATGAACAGGGATGTTGTGTTTGTTAAAAATCCAAATTTTTTGGAAACCCCAGCGACATATGACATGACTCTTTTCTGGCTTTTTTTTGTTTTGTTTTGTTTTGTTTTGTTTTGTTTTGTTCTGTCGTTTGTTTTGTATCATTCTCTTGACTTGTCTATAAAATGACGTCATCCCCAAGAAAGAACAGTTGAGATGCCTGACTTGCCGAATCATGTACTTATTCGGGTCAATGTACATTTTCAGCACTACGGCCATGTGGAGGAACAGACTTAATGTAGCCTGTGGATGTTCCTGCCTCCTTATGTACTGTACGCCTCCTTAACCACCTAACGTATTCTTAGCTTTGAGGTGAAAAGTCGGTATATATATCTACCGGTATATTTAATGGAGTTGATTAATACATATACTCCAAATTATTCCCCACAATCACAAAACGCAGGTCTTTTCCCAGTTCCACACATACATAAAAGTGTTGTTGGTACAGCATTTAGTTACAGAGCCCCTAGATTATGGAAAAGTCTGTCTGGATGCATACAGGATGACAAATCTGTCTCAGTCTTTAAATCTTGACTCAAAACCTGCTTCTTTGGTCTAGCTTTCCCACAGCAATCTCCATGTAATTAAAGTTGCTGGTTCTGCTGTACATGCCAGTGTACCTCCGGTATTTTGTTATGGGACGGCCACTGTTTGTATTATGTACTAACCCCTCACTGCAATCCTTCTCTGTATCTGGTGCCCAACTGGGTGCCATCTGAGTGGGATGTCTTGTAACTCCCTGGATGTGACCTTAGCCCAAAGAATCCAGCAGGCCTACAGAGAGGTACTACCATACCTGGAGCAAAGGACTCTATAGTGCTTTTTATTGATACATTATTAACTTAGTATTCTGTAATGTTGACATACCCAGGAAGGGCTGGGCAGCCAGTTGATCTTGGGACCCCAGAGGATTCCCCCCCCCCTTTTCCACACTGTGGAGTTTTTGGTTCCTCTCTTCTGTTAGTTATTTATTCATTCAGCATACACTTTTAGACAAAGCGACTTACAACATTTCACATGTGTGTCACAATGAGCTAGTGCTGGGTGTCTCGCTCAAGGATGCACCTGGCAGCTGGGCTGGGATTTGAACCGGGAGAATTCTGCATCCCAGCCTGATGGGCTACCCGTTGAACCACCAGGCCACAATTATTATTGTCTTTCTTTAACTTAAACTGCAAACCTCCACCCACTGTTAATTCTTTGTAACAATTATAATTTCTTCCTGTAAAGGGCTTTGAGGCAATGTTTTGTGGAAGACACTATATAAAAAATTAATTGAATTTAATTCAAGTTGTTTCACAGAGGAGAAACTGGATGCCCAATAAGGTGTTTCAATCACATTGTACAGTTTTTATTGTATAGTGTAAAAGTCCTTACAGTGCAGTAAAAGCAGATTTACTCTCCAGCTTGTGTGTTTTCATCAGCGATTTGCTGATTACGGCTGTGTTCCTGTTTTCATTTCTCTGTCATTCTATTGTATCATTTCCTTTTTTCAGTGCTGTGAAAACGTTTTAGTGTAGTTAACATTTTCAGCATATTACAGTAGAACGGTATGCATGGGTGCACTACTATTTTGACAAATACTTTCTTTTACAAGTTACATATAGATCTCGAAAGAAGCACATTTCATTTGACAAGTGTGTGAAAATCTGAAAAAAACAAACCAGCCTTAGTATTATTTTATATAAGCAGATATAAGCAGTGTTCAAGATGGCACCGCATGAGCAGCACCCGGTTACAGCAGCTCTCACCCCTCTTTTCTTTTTTTTATAGTTTTTTCTATTTATTTCTGGCGTGTCTCATGGTTCTCCCTTAGGGTGGTCAAATCCGCTTGCTATTGGGCACGCAGTGAGACCATTTTTATTACTTGTGTGGTTGTCTTTTTACTGTTTTTCCAACTTTTTGGGAGTGCGTCGGGAGACC
>JABJVR010002080.1:0-18005 GCA_025773905.1 Chitala chitala
CAGTCTCCACTCTAATTCATCCCAAAGGTGTTCTGTTGGGTTGAGGTCAGGACTCTGTGCAGGCCAGTCAAGTTCCTTCACCCCAAACTCACTCATCCATGTCTTTATAGACCTTGCTTTGAGCACTGGTGTGTGGTCATGTTGGAACAGGAAGGGGCCATCCCCAAACTGTTCCCACAAAGTTGGAAACATGAAATTGTCCAAAATATCTTAGTATGCTGATGCCTTAAGAGTTCCCTTCCATGGAACTAAGGGCCCAAGCCCAACCCCTGAAAAACAACCCCACACCATAATCCCCCCTCCACCAAACTTCACACTTAGCACAATGCAGTCAGGCAAGTACCATTCTCCTGTCAACCACCAAATCCAGACACGCCCATCAGATTGCCAGACAGTGAAATGGGATTTGTCACTCCAAAGAATCTCCACTTCTCTAGAGTCCAGTGGCAGCTGGCTGATAGGTGCTTGATTTTATACAACTGTGGCCATGGAGGTGATTGGAACACCTAAATCAAATGATTTGGAGGGGTGTCCCAATACTTTTGGCAATATAGTGTATTTACAGTTTTGTTACAGGAAAGTGCTTTCAGTACAATGGACACAACATGTTACCAATGAGGATTTGTACAAAAGAGTTCAGCTGTCTGAGACTTTGCAGCAGAAAGTTATTCAGAGGGAGCTGCGGCTGTTTGGCCACATCTCCCGAATGCATGATCACAGAATGATTAAAACATTGGTCTTCAGAATCATGGATGACACCATTAAATGCAGATGTCTGCATCGAGAATGGGTGGACAATCTGACACAGTGGTGCAATACAAGCCTAAAATAGCTCAGTCAACAGGCACCGGACAGGGAGGAGCGGCTTTGAACCCCTAGGGACGATAGGCCCATAGTGCATGATGATGATTTACAGTTTGATTAACAGAAGATTTGAAATATTGTTGATGCTTGATGACAGTGACAAACCAGATTCAAGCCAAAACCTTTTCACCTGAGATGTCAAAGTACCTCTGTATTATTGTACACCCACACAATTAAGTATTTGTCAAATAGTATAGTAGTCAACATTAGTACTAAAGAATAGTATTGTGAATGTGTGTCGTATAGTGCTTCCCTATACTGTCTCAGGCTGTTGGACCATACCGACTGAAATACCTCGAGATGTGCGGCCTTCCATTTGCACTGTAATTTAGGGCATTCTTGGTTTTGATGCTGCTTATATTCATTAAATCATGGAGCGCACCTGGTGCTTCTAACTGATTTAACTTTTACTGGAGTTACTTTGTTTAGTGTCTTACTAACTACAGGTTTAAAGTTTTAAATTTATTAATACATACACTGTCAGTATTAATGTATTAATGTATTATGCATGTGTTATGATGCATAATGGATGCACTAATAAATGACAGATATCAATGCCATGGGTTATAACTAAATGTAAAGTCTGCCCATGCAATCCCATGGGTTGGCTCAGATACGTGCTGAGCTTTTGTCTATAGTCGATTAGACTACTCTAATGCTTTACTGTCTGGAATTACAAACCAAACACTAAACGATTTGCAGCGCATCCAAAACACAGATGCTGGAATTATCACTAGAAGCAGAAAGTACGACCATATAAGTCCTGTGCTGTCATCACTCCACTGGCTCCCTGTTAAATACAGAACAGATTTCAAATTTCAATTGTTATACTCCAAATTGTTCCCTATGATGGCAGAATGCAGGCCTCCATATTGTTCCATGTGTACATTAAAGTATTGATGCTAGAGCTTTTAGTTACAGAGCCCCTAGATTATGGAATAGATAGTCTGCCTGGATAAGTATGGGATGCTGAATTGGTCTCAGTCTTTAAGTCCTGACTGAAGACCTGCTTTTTTGATTTAGCCTTTCCACGACAGTCTCCATAGCTCATGGCAATTACTGCTGCTGGTGCATGCTGTAGATACCAATATAACTGTAATATTTTGGTATGGGGCTGCTAGTATTCGTATTATTTACTAACCCCTCTCTAAATTCTCTCTTTGTTCATGTGTGTATCCTGTGCCCACCTGGGTACCATCTGAGCGGGATGCCTTCTTAGAGCTGCTGACTCATTATGTACCCCCTTGGATGAAGCTTTGCCTGAGGGACACCAAAGGCCATTGAGAGTTGCTTCAACACCAGGAGCAAAGGAAGACTTATTTTGTGGTATTTATAGCAAATTACTAGGAACAACCCAACCCTCTTTAAGTACCACTACTCTCTGTAATGTTAACATGCCCAGGAGGGGCTGGGCAGCCAGTCAACCTTGGGCCCCCAGAGGTCTTTTTTCTCCACACTGCGGAGTTTTTGGTTCCTCTCCTCCGTTGTTGTCTGGCTTCATTCATTTGTATTAATTCTTTGATATCTGCAATTTTCTGTGTAAAGCGCTTTGAGGCACGGTGTTGCGAAAGGTACTATATAAAAATAAATTGAATTGAATTGAATTAAGAAGTGAGTCTGCCTGCCTTTTCCTACTTTGATGTTCCCTCGCTTCTTAGTTTTGTTCTCCACTTGTTTAGTAGCAACAGCATTGGAAGTCCCTTTTGAACTACAGGCACGTTTTATGTGTCCACGTTTCCCACATTTGTGACACAGCTCATTGACAAACCTGCACTCTGCAGCAGCATGTTGTCCCTTGCATCTGAAACAGGCAAAGTCTTTCTGGTGTACCTTTGAATCCCACGTTGCCACCCGGTGGACTGCCAAACTGGTCCCAGAAACTTTTCCACCAACACGGATGCCCTCAGTCAACTGACCCTGCAGATCCTTGACATCCTTCATAGCAGATTCCATGGTTTGTGCAGTTTTCAATGCTTTTTCAAAAGTCAAATCAAGTTCAGATAACAATCTTCTTTGAATCCATCATCCACCCCACACACCAGTCTGTCACTTAACATCTGCGATAGCGTGTCACCATAATTACTCTGGAAGTAAACTTAAGCCTCTAAACTGTCTCACTTGGCTTCAGATTGAAATGAAATTTAAGCAACTCTACCAGTTCTGAATATGTCTTATCACCCGGTTTTTGTGGACTCAGGAGGCTTCTCAACAAGCTGTACGTAATAGCCCCAACACCGATAAGCAGAATAACTTTCCTCCTCTCCGCATCGTCAATACCATTTGCCTGGAAAAAATACAGTAACATTTTGCAATATTCTTCCCATGATTGAGTTTGGCTATCAAAAGTATTCACCGTCCCTACCGTGCCCATTGTCTTGCAAACAAGTCACGCCATATGTCTGGGCGAAAAACAGGCTCCTCACAGGAATATAGCCAACACGCTGTCCAACTTTCACGTAAAGTTGTCTGTCTGGGTCCATGATGCAATGTCTTTGAATTATGAATTCTCGTCACCAATTATGTGGTGTCCTGTCTACCACAAAGTACCAATGCCGTTCTCTTTTTATAAATGTAATTTATTTAGTTATACAACAGGTGAGTGCCATGCATGCTATTCTAGAACAAAACTCTTCTTTTCTTTACTCTCTTTTACTTATGTATATTCCCTCTAACTAAAATACTCATCCCCAGGCTAACTACTGCCACCTACTGATGTCACTCCCAACACATTCATTCCACATATACTACGTGTATACAGTACAGGGCTGTGGACAATTTGTGGTGCACTGGCTCAAACATAAAAATGACACCACCAAACATAGTAATGGTAATTACCAGATAATTATAATGAAATCCTTAACTCATTCTCAAGGTTTTTTTAAGTATGCAGTTATACAGTTAATTTAGTGCTTATTGGCCCACAGTTACACAAAGTACACATATCTCATTAACAGTGTTCTGATGGGTTCAGATTTCAGGGCGTCAAAGGTGAGCTGAGTTCTAATACTGACCCTTGGGTGACAAAGTTTGCCAGCCCCTGGTGCAGAGGGATAAATGCAGTGGGGGAGAGCATACATCCTTTAGGCTCACCAGTATTGACAGTACAAGTGCAGGTGCTTTTTCCCCACACTTAACTTTGGATTCCTCTCTGCCAGGAATCTGCTACTCCACTGACAGGTCAAGGCAGGCAGAGAGAGCTGTGAGGACTTATTATGCAGGATTTCAGAGAAAATTGTGTTGAAACCTGAGCTGAAATCCACAAACTGCATCCTTTCACAGGTGTCTGGATGCGGGAGAATGTAGTGGAAAGACGTGCTGACTGCATCATCCAGTGACTTCTTTTTCTTGATATACAATCTAGTTAGGGTCCAGCAGTGGAGACTGAATGTCCGTCAGGTGAACTAATACCGGTCTATCAAAGGTTTTCGTTATCGCTAATGTGAGTGCACCAAGTCTGTAGTTACCGAGGATGCTTTTCCACCTGCAGGTACTCAAGTTTTAGTAATTTAAAAATTTGTACTTTTTCCTCATTTCTCCTTGTGATTAGGATCCAGCATACATTCTGAGGGTCTTACAGAATTTAAAAATAGAAGAGGGATACCTCTTTGCCACTTTGTCTGACTTTGTAGAAACAAATGCAGAATATCAATTTAGAAATGCATAAAAAAGGAACATTAACAGACAGGGAAGGTGTGGCCATTAGAGGGGTCAGTACATCCAGAAACAATAGAGAAGGTGGAGAAAACTTTTAGAGAGAAACTATTATCAGGGTGGATGTTGTGGATGTAATGAGGCTTATACAATGGATAAATTCTATGTGTGGGCGACTGTCATTGTAAGCAAGGGTCTGCAAGTTGCCAGGAATTGAGCTGATGACCTTGGATGGACATTAAAGATGGAGAGAATGGAGAATGAGGTGCCACAGGTGGAACAGGAGGCTGAGTAGGTCCACCTGGGGCACGATGAGGAAAAGGTGGTGGAATCACAACTGCCATGAATGTGGGCAGCCTGGACACTAGCTAAGGGATTGTCTGAATCCTCTGTGTACCCAGTGAGGGCAATAGGGGCATTACTGTCAGAACAGTTTTAGATGAAGATGAAGCCTGACTCCTACCCCACTACCACAATCCTTCCCCACCAGGAACCATTGGACAATTCCCGTTGGCATAGGATGAGGTAGGGAGATGCAGCATAAAAGGGTCAATATGTTTTCTTGACATAGAACCTGGTGCATGACCTGTTGATGATGTTCATGGTGGATGAGAAAGACCTGGCCTTCCTGGTGGACACAGCGATGACACAATCTGACACTCTAAGGTACCAGGAGTCCCAACTACTAGAAGAAAAATAAAGGCAGTTGGAGCATCAAGAACAACAAATTTCTTAGACATGTCATCTTCCCTGGACAAGGGAGATGACCATAACCTTATAGTGACTGCACACTCTTTGTTTGCCCCCTAGTAAACATAATGGGAAGAGAGCAAACTGAGCTTGAGCATTCACGCTTGAGACAAAGTGTCAGTAACTTTGATTTTTAACTTTGATTTGGAAAAAAGACTTAAAGACAATGTTAGACAGCCTGCTGTCCATAATGGTGCCTTAAGATATTTTTGTAAAAAATTAATTATTTTACCTGGAACAGATCCTCCTCCTACAGCCATTCTTGGGAGGGCAGCCTAGTATCAGCATATTTTGGCTTATCTTCACACAGTGTTGAACCTTGATAGGCTTTGAACTCTCCTTGTCTGCTGTGTTCAAAGTGAGAGGTGCAGTGCTGTGCAGACTTGTATGCCTCTAGGTCTGTGGTGAAATGCATTCATTTGACAAAGTGAATGGCAGGGTTTTTACACCATGTGGACCAAATACCAGAACATCCTATGAAGAAAGTTAAATGTTTATGTAATGTCAAGTATTTTTCCTTGTCATTTCAGCTATATACAGTTGTTACAGTGAAACAAAACAATGTTCCCCCAGGACACAAGGTGCTACATAAAACAAAAGGACATAAAACTACTATTAGAATACACAGGGTATTGTAACGCTTCCAGGGAATGGAGACGAGGGTTGAGTCTAATGTGCAAAGGTTTAATGCCAAAACGGGGTACAGGAACATAAACTAGTACAAACAAGGCAAAATAAAAAGACAATTGCAAAGGACCTGTATCAAACAATGGGTACTGGCATGAATACATATAACAACTGGCAACACAGTTAAACAAAGGGGAAACTTAAATAGGGACAGGACCAATAGAACACACTTGGGGATGACTAATGATTATAACAAGACAACGATGCAGGGCTGGGAACACATAACGAACACCTAATGTGTAGGAAAGAACGAGAGGAAGGGTGATACCTGGTGGACACAGGGACCATAGCGGGCAGGGCGTGACAGGTACAAAGACAGCAAGTAGTACTACACATACTGCAAACAACAAGAAGTAAACATAATGCAGAGAGCAGCGCTGACACAGTTCTGTGTAAAGTATGCAGTTTGGCATCAAAGTGAATAGTTTGTGTGATGGGTGTGTAAGGTCATCCACACCGCTGGTGGTCTTGCAGGTGCAGCATGTGGTGTAAATGTCCTTGATGGTGTGAAGAGAGACCACGATGATCTTCTCAGCTGTCCTCATTACATGCTGTAGGTCCTTGCGATACAATATGGTCAATTTCCAAACCAGGCAGTGCTGCAGTTCCTCTGTAAAACATAGAATGGGTAGAGGGAAATGGCCTTTTCTCAACTTCCTCAGGAAGCACTGGCAGTGCTTAGCCTTCTTTACGAAGGAACTGGTATTGACAGACCAAGAGAGGTTGTTTGCCAGGTGAACACCAAGAAATCTTCTTTATGATCTTCACAGAGGTGCCATCGATGATCAGCGGAGAATTGTCAGTTTGTGCTCTATTGAAGTCCACAACCATCTCTTTCATTTTAATGTAACTAAACATAGGGTACAAATAGATCTACAAAGGGGACTCATATTAAGATTGCTAATTAGCAATGCTAGCTGTCTCACAAATGATGCTTCGATATGCATGTTTTTAAAGAAATATAAAGCAAGCAGCTAATAGAATTGCAAGGAGCCTAAATAGTACCCAAATTCATAATCAGTCCGTGTTTATCAGCAGTGGAAACTTTTAACGGCTTAAATAAATGGAGTACAAAACCATCAGCCTTCAACTAGTGAAACCAACACATGATGATTAAAATTAGCAGTCTTTGGTGATTTACTGCTGTAAATGTGATGTCTGTGCCTGAGTTGCCCAGTCCAGCATGTGCAGACAATACTTGTAATTATGAACCTACGTGGCTGTATTTGTCTGTTTGTTTTTCAGGTCAATGTATGATGTTATGCCTACACAACGTTAATAAAACAATACACACTTTAAAAGAATAGGACATTTGCTTATTTCTTTACTTACCCGACTGTGTATGAGGTCCTTCTTACGAAATACGTCACTTTTTAATGACGGACATCACAAATGTGTAGACACAACTCAGATGGCGCCAGTGTAAGCAGCATGGCACCTGTCTCTGCCCCTTGTTTGTGTTTGTTTGGTGGTAGTTCTAGTTTTTTTTTTCCAAAACATTGACTCTCTTTTGGTGCATGATTGTCAAGCACTTTTGGATATCAGATTGTCCAATAGAAAATTGTGTGAATATATGTTTAATTGGTAAAAATACGATTTGACCCCTTTTCTTTAGAAGGTCCCTGCAGAACTGTGCCGTAACCCAGCTTTATTTACTCGGAGAAAGTGTAGACACCGTGGGAAGCATGGTGGACAGCTGGTGAGGCTGAAAGCCTACCTAGCTCGTTGCCGTGAACTTGAGATGTTCTTGTGGTCATCTGGATAAAGATGGACTATTCTACTGCCATTCTGTTTTTTGACATCTTTGGGCCCCCGGTGATTGCTTCCTGCTACCTGTTGTCGGAGCTGAAGTGGAGCCCTGGATCCTACCCTGGCATGCACCTTGGCTGAGTGAAACTGACATGAACCACCGCTGCCTCCAGCCACTGCGCTGGGCTTCCCTAGTGGCTTCTCCATTAGTAGCTAGTTTTGCTTTGGTCAATGCGAGATCGTTAACTTAGAAGACATTTATTTTAAAGGACTTTTTAATCTCATAATTTGGATTTTTTGCTCATTACAGACACTTGGCTGAATGTTGGTGAGGTAAGCTACTTTTCTGAACTTGTATATACATGTGATTGCGGGGGGCAGTGGTTATATGGCCCAGGGGAAGAAGCTGTTTGTCAGTCTGGTGGTGGTTGCACTTGACAGACCTATAATGGCACCTGGAGGACAGCAGGTAGAACAGGTGATGGGCAGGGTGTGAAGGGTCGGCAACGGAGTCTAGAGAGGTTGTCCAGGGAGGGCAGATGGCAGCCAATGATTTTTGTGGCTGTGTTGATAACCCTCTGCACAGCCTTTTTGTCCTTTGCTGTGGAGCTTGTGTACCATACCCCTAGACAGTATGTTAGTGTGCTCTCCACTGAGGAGTGGTAGAAGGCCAGCAGCTTCCTGTCCAGGTTATTCTTCCTGACGACTCGCAGGAAGTGCAGCTGCTGCTGAGCCTTTTTCACTAAGGCCTTGATATTTGGGGACCAGGAGAGGTCAGCAGAGATGAGAGTGCTTAGGAATTTGAAGTTGTCAACCATTTCTACACTTTCTCCATTGATGAGGAGAGGGGTATGTTTCCGACTTTGGCTCCTGAAGTCCACAATCAGTTCTTTTGTTTTACGGACAATTAGGGTGAGATTGTGATCTGAGTACCAGACGGACAGTTTTTCTACCTTGTCCCTGTATACCGTTTTGTCCCCATCAGAGATGAGCCCAACCACAGTGGTGTTGTCTGCGAATTTGCTGATGGCGTTGGTTGGGTGTGTCAGAGTGAAGTTGCGAGTGTACAGGGCGTACAGTAATGGGCTCAGCACACAGCCCTGAGGGGAGCCAGTGCTGAGGTTGATCAGGGATGAGAGGTGGGGACCAAGTCTGATGGATTGTGGACGGTCGGTGAGAAAATGTTTAATTCAAAGGCAGGTGGGGGGGGGGGTCCTGTAGACTGAGCAGTTTGTTCACAAGTATGTCCAGGATGATGTTGAATTCAATTCAATTTATTTTTATATAACGCCTTTCACAACAACGTGCCTCAAAGTACTTTACACAGGAAATTAAGGTTGTTAATGATGTTGAAAGCTGAGGTGTAATCCACAAAGAGCATCCTCACATAACTCTTCCAGTTCTCCAGATGATTCAGAACGCTGTGAAGTGTTATGGCGATGGCGTCCTCCGTGAATCGGTTTGCTCTGTATGCGAACTGATGGTTGGACCAACGGCTCAAAGCACTTCATAACTACAGACATAAGGGGTATGGGTCTGTAGTCACTGAGACTGTCTATGTTGGTTTTTTTTAGGTTTGGGAGTGATGATGGCAGCCTTCAGACACTGGGGGATGGTAGTGTTCAGCAGGGACAGGTTAAATAGCTTAGTGAGGATCCCTGCCAGTTGGTCTGCACAAACTTTAATCACGGTCCCCAGAATGCCGTCGGGTCCCACAGCTTTCCTGGGATTCACTGCTCTCAGTGTCTTCCTCACCTCATGCTCCTGTAGAGAGAGAGGGGTGGTGGTGTTGGAGATGAAGTTATTGAGAGGCAGTGAGTTGGGAGGTGTGGTGGTATCAAAGTGGGAAAAGAAGCTATTCAGCTCCTCTGCCAGTAAACTGCTACTATCAATAACTGTTCGGCCCTGGCCTTTGTAGTTGGTTAAGGCCTAGATACCCCTCCACATCTGCCATGGATTGTTATCCATGAGGTGGGCCTCTATTTTCCTCTTGTGGGCTTCCTTAGGACGTTGAATGCCTCTCCTTAGATTGGTTCTGGCACTGCTGTACAATGAGCTGTCTTCTCTCCTGAAGGCATGATTGCGAGCTTTGATTAGAGCCTGGACTTCACTTGTCATCCAGGGTTTCCTATTTGAAAAAACCCAGATGCGTTTGTCCACTGTGACATTATCTACACAGCTCTTTATGTAGAAAAGCACAGTCTCTGTGTATGCCTCCAAATCCTGCTGTTCAAAGATGCTCCATTCAGTCCGGTCAAAACAGTCCTGTAGCATGTTTGAAGTAGGACATAAACAGCCTGTCCTGTGTGTTGTCATATACTGACCTCCTAATTATAATAGATTTCATCAGTAACTTTTCTGATTTCCTCTCTGCAATCATGCCTAAGTATGACCATGTTGTAATAACTGGTGACATGAAAATTCTTGTTTGTTGCCCAAACATGCTGCTGGTTAAAGAGTTCTTACAAGTTAGTGATGCTTTTAACTTGGAACAGCTTGTGTCCACTTCTACTCATGTTCATGCACTTGATCTCGTACTGTCATATGGTTAATATGGTACATGATGCTCTCTTTTCAGATCATTTGCCAGTTTCTGGTGAGGGTCACGGGGAAGCCCGGAGCCCATCCCACAGAGGGGACACCCAATGCAGGGTGCCAACCCACCACGGGCAATTTGGACACACCAATCAACCTAACCTGCATATCTTTGGGAGGAAACTGGAGCACCCGGAGAAAACCCACCAAGCACAGGGAGAACATGCAAACTCCACACACACAGACCCAATGCAAGAATTGAACCCCAGGCCTGGAGGTGCAAGATAACAGTGCTAACCACTATGCCACCGCAGTGAGCAGTTCGCTGTTGATTTTAATTCTATTGTATGGAGAAATAGTGCAGAGGAATGCTCTGATACAGAGACTTTAATTCTTTTTTTGTTAAAATGTATGAATGTCATTGATTCCGTTGTGGCTCTCAAACCAATGTGTTTAAAATCAAAAGTGGAACTGTAGATGAATGACATAACGCGTGCTGCCAGACCAGAGTGTAGACGTACTGAACGTTAATGGAGGAAAGTGTCTTATATCTTTAATGACAGCTGGTAAGAAAACTGTTAAACTGGAGAAAAATAAATATTATTCAGATATAATTTTAAATAATTCCCATAATCCCTGTATTCTTTTTAATACCATTAACTCTGTTCTTCATCCACCCCAATCCACTTTTGGTGACATTTCTCCTGAAGTTTATGAAAAAATTCTCCACTTTTTTAAGGATGTCATGTCCCCCGTCATGCCTCATGTCCCCTAGATGTCACCCTTTTGGTTCCATGTTAATGTCATTGTAATTGAATAATTAGGTGTGTTTAATGTCTTGATGTACTTCACCTCTCCTCACTCATTCTCAATGTGTATTTAAGCCCTTCACTGTGTTCACTTCCTGGCCAGTCATATTAATGTATTCATGCTTCGTTGTTAAGGATCAAAGTTTCTGCTACCTTTTTGTGTATCGTGCCTTTATGTTTTTGTAATAAATCCCTTCCTGCACATAGACTCAGCTCGCTTTCGTCTGTGGTGTACGGTGTTCATTATAAAGGATCAAAAATTTAAATTAGAGCTAGTATTTTAACTCCTTCCTCTGAATCGTCTGTCATGTTACTAGGCACTGGTGCTTTTCAGTGTTATTCCATTACGACTTGTGAAAGATACCTGCGACACTACTGGAATGAATATCTTGTAGGTTATAAATAGTAGTCTCTCTACTGGGTTTGTCCCATCACATTTTAAAGAGGCAGTGGTGCAGCCTCTAATTAAAAAACCTTGACTGGACCCATCTGTACTATCAAATTACTAGCCTATCTCCAAGCTCTCTTTCCTATCGAAGATTCTGGAAAAAGCAGTTCTATTACAATTACAGCCTTTTTTAGATACTTAAGGCATAGTTGAGATCTTCCAGTCTGGTTTTAAAGCTTTTCATAGCATCAAAGCTGCGCTTTTGAGGGTTTTAAATGATCTTTTAATAATAACTGGCCCTGGTGACCATGCACTTTTATTATTGTGAGATCTTTCATCAACCTTTGATACTGTAGACCATGAAATTTTGCTCTCACAGTTGGAACACTAGGTGGGGATCACAGGTGCAGCTCTGAATTGGTTCAGATCATATTTATTTGGGAGGAGTTATAGAGTCAATATTGGTGGCTCCAGCTCTTCATCTGTGCCACTCACATGCGGTGTCCCCCAGGGCTCTATTCTGGCCCCCTTTTTGTTTCCTTTATATCTTCTCTCTCTTGGATCCATCTTAAGAAAATTTGGTATTTCTTCTCATTTTTATGCAGACAACTCTCACATCTATGTTCCTTTAATAAAAATGATGGTAGCTCTTTTAGATTGCTTTTAGACTGTTTTAATTATATTAAATACCGGCTGGCTTTTAATTTTTCAAATTTTAATGAGAGTAAAACAGTGATAATTGTTTTTAGCCCTAATAATACCTCCTCTGTTTCTTATTTGGACCAGGGTCCTTTTAAACCATATCTTAAGCCTGGAGTGACAAATCTTGGAATGAAAATGGACCCTAACGTTTTGGTGGATAAACAGATTAACAGCATGGTGAAGGCTTGATTTAACCAATTGCTTCTTTTGGCAAAAGTAAAATTTTTTCTATCCTTGTGTAATTTTCAAACCCTTATACATTCTTTTATCACTGCAAGACTTGACTACTGTAACACTTTGTGTGTAGGAGTAAGTCAGGCATGACTGTCTCGCCTACAGCTGGTGCAGAACTCTGCAGCTCGTATGCTTACTGGTGCCCGTAAGCACGAGCATATTACTCCTACACCAGCATCTCTGCATTGGCTCCGGATCCATTTTAGAATTGAGTTTAAGATTTTATTGTTCATTTTTAAGGCTCTTAATGGTCTTGCTCCCTCTTATATTTTAGAAGTCCTTCACCCATATATCGCCACACAGCCCCTCAGATCCATCAGCTGCTCCCTGTGGTCCCTAAAACCAGGCTTAGCAGCAGAGGTGACTGTGCTTTTTCAGTCACAGGTCCCAGATTATAGAACAAGCTCCCTCTGCATGTAAGGTGGGGGTTTTTTAAATCACGTCTTAAAACTAATTTTTATTTGATGACATTTAATTCAGACTGAGGGTTGTTTGCTTTGGTTTAATTTAATTTTTTTTTATCTTATTGTTTATTCTTGTATTTTATATATTTTGTTATATCGTGTGTTTGTTTTGTGCTGTTTCTTTGGCTTTTCTTTTATTGCATATGTGTTGTAAATTACTTTGGTCAACGTTGTTTTTAAATGTGCTATATAAATAAAGTGGATTGGATTGGACATGCTTCACATAAAATGGCTTGTTAGCATCATATTACTGTTCATATTACTGTCCCATCTAGTGAAGGGAATGTTGTTTTCTCTCCTGCCATCAGCCACTCTGACCAGTTTATGTTCCCTTTGAAAATGAAGGAACAGACCTTGTTCTGAACCCTGATATTGTGTTACATCCATCCATCCATCCGTCCATCCATCTATTACCCAACTGCTAATCCTGTACAGGGTTGCAGATAGCCTGGATCCTTTCTTAGGCAGTCTAGGGCAAGGCAGGGGACACCCTGGACAGGGTTCCAACACATTGCTGGGCATGATACTGTGTTCAGTTGTTCAAGTTGTTGTCTGTATGTGGAATATATATATGTGTATAGAATATATGTGGAACACATGGGAGGAAGTATGACATTTTTGATTTTAAGTCCATTGACTCATGAATTGGAAGCCACATTGAGGGCTTCACTCAATATTTATATTTTTGCACATTGGCGATATGCAGTGCTATCAGTAGCTTGTATTTAAGCTACAGTGAATGATATTTTCAGCAGCTTCCTATCCACGTTACTCTTTTGTTCCACCTTTCATACTATTGTTTCTTTTGCCTTTCACTCATAAATGACCTGGGCTTGTGTCATGCTATTGCTGTAAATATTGGGTCAACCTGGGTAGGCATCGTACACTCAGAGAGCACAAATAATGCATTATGGCTGTGATAAAGATTTGCTCTTGGAAAATAAAAGAAAAACCACTGATTCATGGCCCTGTAAGTAAACACCCTAGGCAACATTTTTATTTATGTGAGAAATTCAGAAACTTCTCACAGGCCCAGACAACTGATAGCCAAAGCCAACAGAAGAATACTAATCAAGTTCCAAGGAAAGTGTACACTAAACACTAACTATAATGAGAAATACCTGAAAATGCTTCATATTCAACTAGGGGTTAGAGCAATCACAGTCCTGGAGGGCTTCCTGTACAGGTTTTTGTTTCAGCCAATTTCTGCTTTTAATTAAACCTTATCTCAATAAAACATTGTTTTTTAATATATATATTTACTCTGTCAATACAGAAATTCTCAACAAGCTTGAATAATTTTTCATAAGAGTTTAAAAATAATTGCAAAAATTACTGACATTACTACTTATCATGTTTTAAAAGTCACGATGAGCTGCAATCTGCAATTTATTCTGTAAAGCGCTTTGAGGCACCTTGTTGGAAAAGGTGCTATATAAAAATTAATTGGATTGGATTGAATTGAAAGGTATATTTCTGATCTTTTAATCCATTTCTTGTGCATAATCACATACATCACTGCTCCTGATTAACTATTCTTTGTCATTATCAACTGGGATTGCTGTTCATTTATTATTACAATTTGTGCACAATTAGTGATTACTGGTTTGAATTAAACAGCATGCTGATTTACCCAGACATATTCTGCTCTGATTCTGCAGTTAGTGATGTGTGATTTACGTATGTTTTGGTACTGACCTTTAAGCACAAGAGTGTCACTTCTAAATGTATTCTATGTAACTCATTTTATCGCTCAGTAAATTAAGAGAACTAATTATATTACGTATGCAAATGATTAAAAAATGTGGAGAAGCAACAATGTAATTGAAATTTAATTAAGATATTTGGCAAATTATATTGAGTGAATTGGCTGAAACAAAAACCTGCACCCACTGCGGCCCTCCAGGACTGTGATCGCCCACCCCTGGGTTAGAACCTCTAACAGGATTGGCAGATTCTAATGCCTGAGAAAGGCAACAATGTACACTTTCTCCATGGTAACCTTTCGTGAGTGTTGTTCTTATAGTTATGACCTTGACTTGTATGGATATATTCCTTTGATTACATCTTTATGTTCTGTCTTGAATCTTTTCCAATATACACTATAATTCCCTCCACACTCACCACCAAATTGGAGCACCTGGGACTCATCCATGTGTCAGTGGACATTCAACTTCCTAACTGGTAGACCACAGGCAGTAAGGATGGGCAGACATGTCTCAACCTCCCTCACCCTCAGCACTGGAGCCACCCAGGATTGTGTTCTGAGCCCCCTGCTGTACTCATTGTACACCTATGACTGCGTAGCTACTACCAACTCCACCACCATCATCAAGTTTGCTGACGACACTGTCATGGTGGGCCTGATCTCTAGGAATCTGGAGAATTGGTGCCAGAGGTACAACCTCCTCCTGAACGTCAGCAAGACAAAGGAGCTGATAGTGGACTTTAATATAAAGCAGGAGAGGAACTACCAGACACCTGTCATCAACGAGAGCCCAGTGGAGAGAGTGGACAGCTTCAGATACCTCGGTGTTCAAATCACGCAGGACCTGTCATGGTCCTGTCACATCAACACCGTGGTAAAAAAGACCCGGCATCATCTCTACCACCTCAGACGCTCAGACTTTAGACTGCCCTTTAAGGTGCTTAGGAACTTCTACTCCTGCACCATAGAGAGCATCCTGACGGGAAACATCACAATCTGGTTCGGGAACAGCACCACGCAGGACAGACGAGCTCTACAGAGAGTGGTGCGATCAGCTGAGCGCATCATCCGCACCAAGCTCCCTGAACTGCACACAATCTACAACAAGCCATGCTGGACCAAGGCCAGGAAGATTGTGAAAGACCTCAGCCACCCCAACAATGGACTGTTCTCTCTGTTGCTGTCAGGAAAGTGCTTCCGCTCCCTGAAGGCCAATACAGAGAGACTGAGGAGGAGCTTCTACCTGCAGATTATACAGACTCTCAACCAGAACACCACATAGGACTTAACACTCTGATCTGCTTTCTCACAAACAATCACCCAACCCACCACGTTGCTCATCACACACTTACACATGACACACTTACACATGACACACACACACATGACACACTACACATGACACACACACACATGACACACTTACACATGACACACACATACATGACACACTACACATGACACACACACACATGA
Source organism: Chitala chitala (assembly GCA_025773905.1). Taxonomy (NCBI): domain Eukaryota; kingdom Metazoa; phylum Chordata; class Actinopteri; order Osteoglossiformes; family Notopteridae; genus Chitala; species Chitala chitala. The sequence continues at coordinate 16,018 of JABJVR010002080.1, forward strand.
CACACACACACACACATGACACACTTACACATGACACACACACACATGACACACACACACATTCTCCACACCACAGAACTGTGGACTTTGAACTGCAACCTTTGCACATTATTCTGCACATTCTGCACATTGTCTTGCCCATAACTGGACATGGTTTCACATTCCACTTCAACCCTTCTGTAATTTATTATATTTTTTATATTTCTAATTTATCCTATTATTTTATTTTTATTACCTTATTATCTGTACATAATGTAAATTTAATATGTAAAAATTCTCTCATTTCAAAATGAAACTTTTTCTTTTTTGAAATTTTTGGGTCATCAGCAGTCGTATAAGCATTTCACTTCATATCATACTGTGTACGACTATGTATGTGACAAATAAAATTTGATTTGATTTGATTTTGATATATGACTGACATTATGGGTCACAGATCTTTAGGAGGAAGTTCTTCTCTACTAGCTGCTGCCCAAAAGATGTATGTTGTAGATGTAATTATACCTCTGTTATTTACTGATGATACACAAATGAAGTTTTTTGTCATCATGGAAATGAGTTATATCCTATAATATATAGTGCAGTATATTAATCAGAATAGTAACTGAAATTACACACATTAGCAGTGCTGGATCTTCCCAGGGTTATGTATACTTCTGAGGTACATCTCAAAGTAATTTGGATTCATATGACATAATAGTCAAAGATCAAAAAAGTCAAGCAACAAATTCACAGTAACTTTCACTGTAGATAAAATTGAAAATAAAAAAATAATCAGCATGTATGAATACATTGATGCTGAAAACGTTTAACAGAGGCCATAAACTAATTATGGTGTTTACTAACTGCTAATCTAAAATGCTGTAGTTTATTCCACTTTTGTCACTGTAGAAAATAAAATGCTACCATAAGCATTCATGTTTTACTGGCAGTTTTATTTTAATGAAGAGCCACTGACTTTAAAAAATTCATACACAAGTATTCAAAACATTTTTAAATTGCTTTGTGTTTCTCAGTGTGTCACGTCCTGCCTGCCATACCTCGTGTGTCCACCAGATGTCACGTTTCCTGCCATGTTTCACTTATGTAATTAGCCCTCGTTATGTGTTGCCAGCCCTGTGTACTTACCTTGTTGATCCCTGTGTGCATTGTTCCCTATATATACTGCCCTTTGTATGCTAGTCCCCTTTGCCAGTTGTTGAATGTTTGTAGCTCATGGTTGTATGTGGTTTGGCCTTGTTATGCCTAGTAGCTGTATTTTCTGTGCAACTCTTGTTTATTGTATTAAAAGCCCTTTGCGCATTAGGCTCAACCTTTGCCTCCTTCTGTGGGAAGCGTGACAGTGGTTGCTTTACTGAATACAAGCCTCTTATAACTGTATGACAAAGTTATAAATGGCCAATTGCCCAAGTATCGGTCATACAGTAAAAGCCTAGGTATCGCATACAGCAAGAACGTCAGGATGGAATTTACTTTGTGACTACTTCCATGAGTAGGCAGTAGGTCACAGGGTAAAGTGGTGAATTTTAATTGTACTTGCAATTTTTTACCAGCAGAATAATTCCTCATTTTAAAGCTATAAATTGAACTACATAATCCTTGTATATGTTAAGTGGTCACTAGACAAATGTATTTTAAACAATGATTATAAATACAATTATTTGACAAGTCATATTCATAAAAAATGGAACAGTTACAATCAAAACAATTTCCTATGTACTGCATTATTGGAAACACATAAGATACATAATTGAAGTAAATCATACTTTGATAGTTTGTTGGACATAAGCCATTCCAGGGACAGGTACTGCCATAAGTAAAGCATATGGAAGTATTGGAGTTTGTCCTCCATATGAAAATTTCAGTTGGTAATACACATTTTGTGTTATACGTTTTCTGAAAGTCCGTGACAATGCATGCTTGTATGTATGGTCTATGGCTGGGATTAAACACCAGTTGTTTATTTGATGTGCCCTCTAAATCAGTCC
>JABJVR010002081.1:0-17998 GCA_025773905.1 Chitala chitala
TGTGCCCCCCACCCACCGCAGCCCCCTGTGGTCCCCTTCCAACGCCCGCCCCCCGTGCCCCCCTCCCAACCCCCGCCCCGGGGGGCCCCCTACCTACCCCAGCCCAGTGTGCCCCCTACCCCCACTGCAGGACTTTAGGGGTTAGCATTAAAACGAGGCATTGTGACTTGTCGCTTCCTCACCTGTAGTTTCACAGCCTGCCTCCTAAAGGTTTTAAGTGCTGACACAATAGAAAAGTGAAGTGCACATCGCTCTGTTCCTGCAAAGTACTCATTTCCTGTGCTTTGGTTCCAGTCCACCTTGCTGCAGACTATTTTAAGCATCACTAGACTTCATGTACATAATGGCTTCCTGTCATTTGACATTCTTAGTTAGCCATATTAAATCCTAAAAGGTGCAGAAGGAAAAAAATAACAGGCAGACAGCTCAGTGAGCAAAGACCTTTATAAACTGATAAAACAAAGGCAGAATTGCAGCTTTTCTTTGTGCTGTTTTTAAGGGTACAGATCGATAATACTCTACATTTAACAGAAATAAACATGGGCATGCTGTTAAATGGATAAAGGCTTTAATAAAGTCTTTGCGTTATTCATTACAACTTTAAGTCTCTTCAACACCTGCATATGTCTTTATATAAGTGCATCTTTTACGGAGATAGATGAACAAATGTCATTCAAAAGCCTGGTTTTGATCCACAAGATTACACTTAAACACATAATTCATAAAATCTAGATATTATATCATCCCACTTTAATTTGAAAAACAACAAAAATACAACACTCACTTCAAGGAGCAAGGGCCACTGGTAAGGTTTATAGCTGATTACAAATTTTCCATTTACGGTTTATCTTTAATTAAACATTGACACTTTGACCTCCTGCTAGAACATGTTTTCAACCTTGAAATATTTCTTCTTCTTTTTCAGTTCCAGCCTCTCCCTCCTCCTCCTCCTCCTCCTCCTCGTCTACACTGTCAGTTGCCCTGTAAGTAAACTGCCCACAGATTAATGTGCACTAACTCTCTGTTTCCACTTCCAGCACAGCGTTTTCTTGAGCTATGATCTCCCCTTTATTTTATATGCTGTAAATTTCCCGTACTTTAAAGGTTATTTGGTTGCTAACTTTATAACGCAAGCTTTGCAATATCAGTGATAAACTGCCTTTTATGTAATAAATTGCATAATGCAGTCTACCAGCATAGTGTTTGCATGTATATTTATGACTGCTTGCTTGACAGCTAAAAATATTACAATGTGTAGACAGTGTAGGGTAAGCACATCACCAACACTGCACAGTTTGAAAGTGTTCTTGTGAAACAGATGAGGACTTTTTTTATAACATCAGTTATATTACAGACAAATTTATTTTGTATTTCAGGTATAATTAATAACTTAATTACGTTTCTTTAGCATTCTCAGAGTACACTCTGAAAATCCCCCAGCAGACAAAGAAAAGCCTCTGTTAGTGTAATGTGTGCTTATACGTGAAAATAGCAGGAACAGTGTTTAGTAAGTAATTTCCTCAAGTCAAGTTTGGTGCCGAATTCAATATTTATGATTATAGTGAGCCGCCCACGTCAGTCAAAATGCATGAAGGCCTGTTCAGAATTAACCTCCCAGCAGCCATAGCAGCCTGAGAAATACCTGAGGGGAAAATCATTAAGGTCACATGGTGTTGGTGAGCTGAGTGTTAAATTCAGAACGTTGCTTGATCTTGCGAACGTTGCCATTGACTCGTGTAAAACTATGCCTGCTTGCATGAGACCGTGTAGCAGCACATTTGTACACCTGCATGCCGTAGCAGGTGCTAACACAGCAGCTTTTCATTTCTGAACTACGGTGTCCAGACAAGTCAGGTGATAATGATGAATTCCAGCAAATTTATCTTTATTAATAGGGCAAAACAAGTACCATTTTCATGTTGTTGCTCTTAAATGAACAGTCAGAATCTTGAAAAAATATTTACATGCTCCCCTGGTTCAGGGTTTTTCTACAATATTTTCATCAGATCCTGGTTTTCTTTTTAACCATTCCTGAGTCTCTCCAAGGTTTATCTTCAAACCTGATCCTTTCCTCATCCCAGCCTTGGGTTTTGAGAGTGACTGTTAAATAGTCATTCTGCTGGTGTGAAAATTAGCTGATATACAGATGAGATGGAATCTCCGGGGTTTATCCACAAGCAGTATACGTGTTTTCCCACGACATCATGCCGCTTCCACTCTCCACCTTCACTGGCTTTTTTAATGCTTGTCTTGTTTTCTAAAAGATGTTAAGAGCAATAAATAAATAAAATTCAACTTAACAGAATGATATATTCCTTTCTCTCTGAATATTTTATTTATTCATTACCATGTGTAACAAAAATTAAATGAGTCTTTTTTTTGTGGTGGCTGACTTGTCATTTAAGACAAAGAGCAGTATATATTAGTATTGATAAAAAAAAGCAGTACTTGTTTCTTTTGCACATTGCAAGAAAGTTGGAAGAACCAGGCTATACGCAATGTTATTACTTGTATTGTTAATAAATAAAAGCCATGGGTGAAAAGAAATTGCTAAAGTGGGTGTATAAGGCAGCATCAGCCCTTTCTGATGATATCTCGTGAAAACCTGCACATTTGCTGGTCAGGCAGAACTGGATTGCATTCAGACGACACGTTCATCCTACACTCAGATAACGAAGTTATAATTATGGTGGCTCTGGCTTTTTCTTAATCATCATCTTTGTGTTTAAGGTCAAAGAATAAAAAGTGATATAATTAAGATTTAAGTGGGGTTTCCTTTGCAAACAAAACAGCCCTGTTTATCGCAATGCTTGTATAATTAACAAAATAATGGCACTGTATACCACAAGCTACCTGATCTGCTGTCAGAAGTCCTACAAGATGCAAAAAAATTTTTTAAATAGCAGCCATTGCAACACAAATGGGCTAAGAATAAAATTTTGGAAACTTGTCATAAAAGCACCAGCTTGTAAGGATATTTGTACTGTGCTGTAAACATTTTATCTGATGAACATTTTTAATTATCAGAATCTTATTTTTTTCAATAGCCTAATCCCACAGAAACAACACGGTGTATCATATGTTCCCATGACCTTTCGTGCCTGTTTCTTGTGTTAAAAACAGACAAAATCAGTCTTCATAAATGTCAGGCTCATAGCAAGAGATACAGAACAGCCGACCTGAGACTGAGCAAACAGACCTTTTAATGAAATGTAAAATCTGCCTCTGTTTTGGCCCATGTTTCCACATTATAATGGACAATAATTGCTTTTTAAATATTTATTCAATTAAACCTTGTACACACAATGTAACCCAGAAGGTCAAAAATTTGTAGTTTAAAGAGATGAAAAATTAACTGAATCACCTTTTCATGACTTCTGCACTATTTGAAATCCAAAGATAAAAAAGAAAACTTTTTTTTCCCTGTTTTAGAATTGATTTGCTTGTTTTATTTCTGAACAATAAACCTCATGCTGTTTGAATCCTTAAAAGTTCTAGCTGTTTACTTAACAAATAAAATACATTTACATTTTAGTATAAAATATGCCTCTCATCAACCTCCCAGCAGGCATGACCACTAGTATTCCTGCAAATTCACACATTACCTGTGTGACAGGCAGCCTGGTGGCTCAATGGGTAGAACATCAGGCTGGGATACAGGTGCCTCCTGGCTCGGAACCCAGCTCAGCCACCTGGTGTGTCCTTGAGCGAGGCATTCAGTGCTAGCCCATTGTAGCACATATGTGAAATGTTGCAAGCTGCTTTGGACAAAAGCATCTACTAACTGACCTACTGATTATCTCACACTGCACACTTTCCACGTGTTGACATTTTCAGTATACTAAAAACATATGTATAACAGTGGTTAAATTGTAACTGACAATTGAAGGTATTATAGGGACTGAAACAGGGGGGTGCAGATTGGATTTTTGTCTCTGGTTCAAAACCATCAAGTTCTAAAGTATCAACATCCCAGACCAGCTTACCAATTATATTTTTACCAAAGGCATTCTACAGTAAGAAGCTACAAAGGTCTTTTCCTTAATAAGAGTGCCCTGTATATTTAATTTTGACGTCAGTACAGAGTGTGCAAACACAGCAACAAAGCAATCAGAACCCTCCCAGCAGGCATGACCACCAGGATTCCTGCAAATTCATACATTACCTGTCTCACAGCACACCTTTGTTTATGTTTTCTTGTGTGCTGGGGGGGTTGTTGTGATTGATACACCATTCACTGCTCCAGCGGCTGTTTGCATTAGAAAATGAAGACGGAAGACAGGCCTGGGGGAGCAGGAAGGCAAAGTGGTTTCGCAAGCTACCCCCAACGTTTCAGAATGAAGTGGGTTTCCAGTGCATGAGATGTCTCTTGACACCACATTAACCCCTCCAGGGACATCCAGGCACAGTGTAACACCATGAATCTGTCACCATAAAACTTTAGTTTTACTCTGCTATGACCTGATTTTAATAATAATTTCTATAAACACTTCATAGAAAATGTTTCCCTTTAAAAAATGTTTTAAAATATTTTTAACAAGCATTATGTTGGCAAAAGTAACATTTTCTATTAACAGAATCGCAGTTTTGTAAAAAAAAAAAAAAAAAGGGTTGTTTTAATATAAAACGTGTTAAAGATTACATTTAATCACATGTACAAGAGAAGAACTTTATACAAAAATTAACATTTAAATTTTTCAAATTTCTCAAGTCAAAGGGAAAGTATTTTACTTTTTCCAGCAGAATGTCATACCGGTAAGAAGGTATTTATGACAGTCCATCCTTATATTGGCAGCTCAGCAAAATGGAAGAACCCACTGTCAGCTCAGAATTAGGAACTACTGATCACAACAGCTGCTGTTCATGGTTTCCTGACCCTGTTAGAGTCACTGTTACACCATCCTTCAGTTTTAGCAGAGCGGCAATACATTTCAGTATTTATTTGCTCAGCTGAAACAAAACAAGTACTGTTTAACTTGTGGAATCTTACAATCAAAGGAAAATATTATTTATTTTTGGTGTTTGCCAAAAAGATTATAGCTGGTTAACTTTTAATATTTTATTCCATCAATTGATGGTAACTTTGGAATTAGCTAAACCGATGCTTTAAAGTTTACCATGTTTTTGTTGGCCTGCGAAAGATAAGAGTTGTCAGAGTGAACCTCTCTGAGCTCACTCCTCCTTCGGTAAGGCGGCACTCTCTTTTCACAGTTTTCCCTCACAGTCCCGTTCCTCTTCCAGGGTGTAGCATTCAGGCATAGGTCAACTGGGATCAGCCGCGCAGATCAGAAACAGACACTGTCACCGTGTGGCAGGCAAGCCACAGTCCCTCCCTTCAGGGCTATAATCAATCTTCTCCAGCTGGGCAAAATGTTATAAGGGAGCCCCCACCCACACACACACACACACACACACACACACACACACACACACACACTTTTGCCTCCTGGGTTTTCCAGCCATCCATTTTATACTCTCACTGACCAAAGGGGCTTTGGTGTACAAGGGTTTTAATACAAAAGCAAAAAGCTGCATTAGCATTTTTCCCCTAGAAGATCAGCAAGAGTACAACCAGCATAAAACTCTAGATAAGGGGAGGGTCCACAGCCACCACCTAACCAATCACTGGCCACTTGCTTGAATATATTCACCCTCTGAATCAAAAATAGGCTGACTTAAAACACATAGATATGAATTCTTGATCCACCCCCCCAGTTTCTTTTTGGTGAATATATATAACATGAGTCTTTCCCACTGGAAGCTTGGTGCCAACAGACAGCACTGTGTTGCAAGCTCACTCTTACAAAGTGGCGCATTACATTCTCTGTAGCGATCATTTTCATTACAGGCATGAGGGTGAATGAAGACGAGCCATCTTTCACACGTCCCCTCCCCTAGGAGTATCGCTGAGTTGTGACTACCACGTTTCCTTTCATGGTAGCGGCAATTAGAGACAATACGTGGGGTTGAGTGAGACGAGGTGGGCCATTCTGCCCACTTAATGGAACGTACCCATGCATGTTGTAAATAACGCTAGGCAATCATTTTCCTGTCCCTGGTGGCAATTCAATTACTACCCAGTCTGAGTGGCGCTGGGCCACACGCCACAGCTGTGAATCACTCGCTGTCTTGAGCAGTGCATGTTGATCACCGGCCCTGCCTGCTCCCTCCAAGCTGAGACAGGAAGTGACATCTCATCAACCAAAGCCAATCACTGCTTCATACAACAAGACTATACAATGCCAGACAAACTGTTATGAAGCAGTGTGGGGTCATAAACATGTGTTGCATTACAAGTCTTAATATCAATATGGACTTTAAAATAATAACATTTACAAAAACAATGCTTTCCAAAGTGAAATCCATACAAAATGGTAATTGAAAAATTGATCACATTATATTAGTGCTACAAATTCCAGTAGGATGCTAAACAATTTCCAATGTTTAATTATCTTATAACATGTAAATCTTCAATCGACTACCAATTCCACAGCATTGTACCACACAGCCAACGAACGCTGTTTATTTCACCACCAAGTATGTAAGTGTTCAGCATGGAACACGTTCCACTTATTAACTTTTTCAGCGGCTGTGACCACACTTCTGCTGTCGTCCACACTGCATCACTTCTACATTTTACACGACCTGCATCCATCAGCACAAAAGTGAAAACATGCTGCAGCTCATGGTAGATCTTAACATTACAGGTGGTACAGTAGGACACATTGCTTCACTTTACCGCCTTACCCTAATTCAGGGTCACAGGAGGCCTGTAGCCCATCCCAGGAAGCACACAGCAGGGGACACCCTGGGCAGGGTGCCAATCCACCACAGGGAACACACACACACTACAGACAGTTTGCAAATGCCAATCAACCTAACCTGCATGTCTTTGGACTGTGGAAGAAAACTGCAGAACCTGGACAAAGCCCACGAAGCACTGGGAGAACATGCAAACTCTACACACACAGACCAGAGGCAAAGATCCAACTCTGGGCCCAAAGGTGTGGGGCGACAGCGCTAACCACCATGCCACAATGCTGCTTTACAGCAGGACACGTGGGGGAAGAAAAAACGTACATATTTTTTTTTCACTGTTGGATTTGTATTTCCAAAGAAATAAAAATTTTAAAAGCTAACCTCTCCAATCCTCAGAAACAAAATTCCTATAAAAATAAAACTGTAAAAACATTTAAGATATTTACAGTATTGCTGTATTCTACCCTTGCAATCTGCAGAGCCAGAAATGCTCCAACATTTCAATGGTTTGCACATATAAAGAGTTCAATAAACACCAGAGAACTTTAAGTACTTTTTTATTGAGTGACATGTTTGCTTGGATTTTACTCATGTTCAGTCAGTTCTTGACTCCTATTCCCTATGCAGATTATGAATAACACACTTAGAATATATACACTCCACTTCCACCACTGACAGCATGCCAAAATCATGGACTCTCCTACTAATTGCTGTTTTATTTCTATATGGTTTAAGGCAATCACATGACATAGTGATTGTTACCTTCTGCAAGAAGTGGCGCATATTCAGTGGAAAGATTTAATACCTGAGATGAAGGGTTCTGTGATTACACCCAGGTGTTCATGACAGGGACATATTGTTCATAGGCTAAGAGGCATGCTTTAAGCACCAGAAAGCAATGCTGGAATATATTGGTAAAGATGATTTAGTAGACAAGGGTTCAGATGTAAGAATTACTGTAGCTTGAAGTTTCCTAATGAGATGTCCCTACCACTGTTGTGTGATAGAACACCAGTCTGAATTTGTTGACAGACATCAGTCTTTGTGAGGCCATGCAGACACTGGTTCTGGGTTCTGTTTCTATTGGTATCTGTTGGTAGCTTTGTGCAGAGACTTTGGACCTGGTTAAATGGAGAAGGAGCAGTTCACATATGCTACCATGGATGGAAATATTTATCTTCATCTGTTATTTGAGAGCCATATGCTTTTAAACCTGCCGATCCATGCTAACAACTTACAGAAATTTTCAGAGAACATCCTAAGGATGTAGGATAGATGAAGAGAACAGGAAGACCTAACATTAATGCAACAGATGAAATGTCTAGTGTATTGCACTGCTTTACATGGCATTTAAACTATTACACTTCTCACCACTATATATAATGTTCATCACAGTCACCTCAATCCCAAGAAAACCACACCATCCACTGTAAGTAACCCCACACCATCAAAATACCAAATAAACACACACATCCATAATAAAAATTACTGTTGGTGGGCCTCACCAGAAGTGCCAAAACTGTCCAAAAGGAGATGAAGTGGGGATGAAAAATGTCACATTACTGAAACCAAGTGGAGGAGAGGTAACATCCAAACAAGCTGTAGTGAATGTCCAGCCGAGAAACAAAGAAGGTGAATGACTGTTATCTTGTCAGCTCCACGTGGGCTTCCCTTTCAAAGCTGTCTTTATCACTTATACCCAGACAGGTTGTATAGCAAGCCTTGTCAATTAGTGCAGGTTTGGGGTCATATCAGCTGGGGGGCCAAAAATTTTAAGATGTATGTATGACCTCAGCACCTGTGTACTGTTTATTTACTCAGCTCCAAAATCAAAGTTGAAATTTATAACAAGTAAGCCTATATTTCAGCAAATAAAAATTCTATTATAACAGTAATAATGACCTTTCTGTAAATATTTTATTTAGTAAGAACCAATCATCAACTGGACAGTAAAACTGACTCAGGGGCTGTCAGCTGCTTAGCCCTGACTGTGTACCATCAGCACAAAAAACCAACATGAAAGTTATGAATGTTTTCCCACACCAGGTGATGACTATGCCCTCAGATAACCACACAGAGGACCCTGTATTCTAAAACCATTTGTTTGAATAACTTACATAGATTCAAACAGACTTTTACATCTGCTATGTTAGTTATCTAAAGTTTTTAACAACTGTAAGACTTAACTTGGTACCATTTGGAAAATGAAAGTAGATAGATAGAGCACAGACACCGACCAAAGTCTGTTGCATATGCAGTTCCTTGTCACAGAGTCTATTACAATCTCTGGTAATCAAAATGTTATCCACTGAAATTAATAAATAAATGACAAATGCAGGGAGGAATGTTTGTCATTCCAGATGTATCTAGTGCTTTATTGACATCCTGGCAATTAGATATTTCATTGTCATTGGACAGTGACAAATAAGTTTGTAACCCATCGATTCAAGGTCCACTGGCAATGGAAAAGGCAGGTATATATATCTACACATGAAATGTGATCAGCCTTTTATTATCTGTCAGCATTCCTGGTCATTTTAATATGCTTCTGCCAAGCCCTGTTGCTCTGAGGTATTACTCTCTAATGGACCAATGACTGCCCGGGCCGCCAGCGTATTTGCAAGATGTTACTGGGCCCAATGACTCCTCAGCTGGCATATGATTGTCTCTTAGACAACCAATTAAAATCAACTGGGCATCCACCTCCTGCTCTGTTCTTACACTGGTGATTCTACTCCATTGTCAACATAAACTTTTATGACTGGTCTGTAACATTGCTATAATGCCATTTCTCATTTCTCAGATAAGAGCTTGCTTTTGTAATCTCTTGCCTTGATGTTGGTCTTGAAATTTAATTCAGGTCTTCATCTAGATGGCGTGCCTGTATGCAGCCAGTGTCAGCATGGTTCGATAACAGCTATAGAACATCTGCAGAGACACTAATTAGTAATTAAAACTGGGAATCAATCCACTTTCACTTGACCACTAACTGCAAATAGCAACCCCCTAATGAGTGCCAACTTTGGTTTGTGTGTGTGTGTGTGTGTGTGTGTGTGTGTGTGTGTGTGTGCTAAAGGTCCTGGCTTTGCCCACATTGTGAGGAAGCCTGCCATACACACTCTGACTGTCAGATGATTGGAGGAGAAAGGTGATGTTGCTGGGGACACAACGGAAACCTTTCTTTTGATATCTTCTCTGAACACATGGATAACATCTAAATGGCAAAGAGAGGGCAAAATCCACAGGCTCTAGCTTGTAGAGGAATCCCTCTTTAAAGTGACAAGGTTGTTTATGTAAGTAAACAGTCTTTTCTTGTGGTAAGCAATTACTTTAAGGGTATACTTCAATTAGAGTAACTAATTAGTGTTTATCATGTTTTTTATTCCCTCACCTTTTTCACCCACTCTCCCGACATTCTCGGCCTCCTGTCTGCTAACACAGGCCCAGTTTGTGATCTGGTGCTGGTGTTTTAATTAATGACACTGCATATTTAATCTCAAAACGAGGTGGCTTTGAAATGAGCAAGGCACCAGGTTTACCTTAGTGCTCTCCACATGTTGTTGGAGTGCAGAAAGGAAACGGTTCACTCAACACAGTTTCTCTGTTGGGTTTTGTTTTTGTTGTTTCGTTGTTGATTTATTTACCTTTTTTACAAGAACAAAGATGTCTAAACCTTTGCTGTTTTAATGACAAACCGTTTTTCTTTTTATCTGTCTTTTTCCCCTTGGCGTGCAAAACACGATTCGTCTAAAGATGACCTTGCTCCAGTTGCGTGCACAATTACAACTTCAGTGGGTAATTTGAGACATTTCAAAGCCGAGGTGAAGCCCCATTCTGCATATTTAGAAGTAATTGAGTTTAAAGGTGATGGGGAAGGAAAACAATTTTCTTCTGTCAAAAATAAACGAAGAAAAGTGCTTTCATTTCAGCTATCTCAGCTTTTCTGTGGACCGCCCATGAATAACAAGAGGGAAACCCAAATTCCTTTAATAATCCGATGGGGGCCAGGGGGCGGGGATCAGTCAGCTAGAAAAAGGAACTTTCCCATTAAAAATCACAAGACAACGATGGAATAAGTCAGAGAACATCTAAATTGCTTGAGCGAAGGACAGGCAGCCAACCTAAATTCTGCACCGAATAAACAAAAAAATCAATAGAAGAGTCAATAAAACATATGAATGCTCTATATGAAAGAGGGGGAAAAAAAATCGATGCCCTCTCTCCGTATTAATATGGAATTAAACTGGGAAGCAGATAGTGGCATTTCAAGACTTTGTGGGGAAGAGATTAAGCTGTCACTCTCGTCTCCAAAGAACGTGTGTGTGTGTGTGTGTGTGTGTGTGTGTGTGTGTCCTGAGGTTCTGAGCTCCACAGCCACTGTGAGTCTGGGATCTTGGGGCTTTAAATATATTATTTTCACATGCGGAATAGATTAGAGGCATGAAATCCAAATGGTAACACGAGCCATGCGCGCAGCACTGCTTCTGAGACTCCTGTTTAAGTATGAATGATTTCATCGCTGAATTTCTTTTAGAACTTGGCCTGGTCCATTTACAGATGATCTCTGTCAGCATTTCTCTCCTAGTTACAGTTTGATGACATGTTTTGAAAAATGTGCTCAAAACCTTAAACTAAATTTCCGTTAATTAATCATAAGGGTTGAGTTTACTGACTACGTAGCCCTACGTCTTTTATTTTTTCTTTCGCTTCAGTATGACCTTGATAATTAATTATTCATCATCATCACTATTTCCATTAGAGTAAATACTTGTAGTCAGATAAAATTACCCTGTTGTGGATTAGAGGTGATCATTATTTTCAAACTAATTATGGGACTTCAGAACTAAATTGGCTGGAGCACATTATATTTAGGAGTTTCATAGCAGTACTTACACACCCTCCAGAGCTCTGTTTTTCTGTTTGTTTGTCTTATTTATATTGTTTGGTTCCCAATAAAAAGATTTGGTCATAAGCATGTTGAGTAAATCAAATGGTACAAACCTGCCAAAAAATCAATTTTAATTCCAAGTCGTGATCCATACAAACACCAAAATAAATCTAAATTATTAAACTTCTATATTAAGTAAATATTTTCGCAAGGCACTGTATATACTACAGTATATAGATACATTAAAGATGCTGGAGATGGGCAAAGCACATTAATTAGCCAGTGATTCCAATCTAAAATTACTATTTTATTCTTTTAAAAAATGACTTTCAATAAATGAATAAGTGAAACATACACGAAAAGCAGTGTGTCACTTGTGCTTTGCAGCTCTGAATTAATGTTCCTATTGACCTGTCACAGCATTTAAATTAGTTTTTCACCACCGCGGCACAGTACAGGGAGGAACAGACGTACTCCCACCCGGCAGAGGACTGAGAGTGGCAGCTCTGGCAGGAAGTTGCTCCCGACGCCTTCCCAAAGCCTCCTTTAAAGATGGAGTGTTGCCTGTCAGTGGCTGGACGGGGATGTGAAGAAGTAAAAGTCTGGGAAGACGCTTTTGGGTGAGAGGTGAGGGAGACCGAGACAAGAGGTGAAATTTATGTGAGAATCTGAATAAGGGAGAAGAGCTTCCTTTTCCTCATTTTTCAATACTGTATTATTCTCAGTCTGTCACACATTTTATTCTCTTATTTGGGCATAGGGTTTTTTTCTGACATCCCCTCTCTCTCTGTAGTGTAATTGCTTGTTCTGCCTGCCTGAGCATGTATATCTCTCTACAATAAGATGGTGGTACCACAGACCCCCAGAAATTCCTTAGAATGATGGGGAGGACTGCTTCTGATAGAGAAATGTCTGAAGAATGTCTTGAACCCCCCACTATTTTAATCAGGTTTGGTTTAGAATGCGGACCCAGTGACATGGCTCTGATTTTTTTCATACGACAGGTTCCTTACATATGTTGCCAATGTGAATGGCCTGTTTAAAAAACCAAAAACTCAACACCTAAACTCACTTCTGCTGTCTTGCTGTCACAACTGTGGACTGTGAAATTGGTAATCAGCTAATATCTGCTCTCCACCAAGTTCACCGAACACAACTGAGGCACCTGTTTTTTTAATTCAGCTGGCTGTGGTTTTCTGCTCTTTTGATATTTAACATATTCCACTGCATTACATATTTGCTATCTGAAAATTTTAAGCCTCACCGGGTTCGATAATCCTTGAATGTACACTGAAAAAATAACAATGAGGGCATTTCAACATTTTTATAATGCTTCTGCTCATGTGCTGGGAATTGCTGAAATTGGTCAGATAGCCTGTTGTACATCTTCATATATAGGAAGTGAATTTTTTTCCAAGTTCAACATTAGACAAAAGGGACTCGGTGTCCTTTCAGAGGCTAATTTCTTGGAGAAATTAAGAAGCCCTCAGGCTCTGGGCTCAACTTATTGAAGGGCCGGACGTGATGTACCAGGACACAGCATTAGGTGAATGTGTTCTCACAGAGGCCTGGGGTTAGATAAAAGTGAAATGGACTCATGCAAGAGGTGGACCTCAACAGACAACAAATCAATGAAACAGCGCATTTAATTCTTGTTTTCTTTTATTTTTCCATTTTACTCCAAGATGGGAAGAAGGGTCAAAATGGCTCCTGTCAAGACTGTTTATGTCTAACAGGCCTGGTTCATTCGGGAAAAATTCGGAAATGGTTGACTCTTGAGGCCCTGTGCCAGGGGAGTGGGATGGGAAGTGGGGGTGTGGGGCGGGGGATTGAAAACTGTTCCTGGGAAACTCTGTGTCGACATGTGCATAAATCACTCATCGCTCACCTGTCCAAAATGCCAGACGTATGCTCAGGTGTCATCAAGCTGCACTTTCCTCATTGCCATTACTCCTTCTCAACACTCTCGCTTGCTCCCTCTACCCAAATCAATAAGTCAGCCGCTATTCAGTCCACGAACCCCACCTCTGGTGCCGAGGTGGAAGTCTTAAATTGCTTTTCTTCCGTCCCCCCACTGCTGCTTAGCAGCGATGACCCATTACAGAGAGTCGGAATGAAAAGCTGTGCTCACAGGAGAGACCGAGCGCGTCCGAGTGCTGGAGCCTTTTTGCAGCTCTTGGCGCTTGATTGGTTTGGGCTGCACTTTGGAGTGAAAGTCCCCTCGGACTCTCAGAAAGGTCCCAATAAAGAATCACATGTGGCATGGGTCACTCTGATGATATAAAAGTTATTGATTAATGTATCAGCATTCAGCAGTAAACATAACTGTGCGGTCAAGACAGAATCACAGATTTGTTTGAAAATTCAAGTCGGCTGTAATCTACACTACAACATAAAACCTGGGCACTGCACGTTTAGGCTTGTAAAGGTTATTTCTAGTGTAACCAGATGCCAAACTTTGGGCTGTCTCATATCTATCTGCTTTATGTTGTATAGTCTGAGGTGCAAGATGCCTTGTGAAAGAAACTCCTTCACTTTCTTATGCACAATTGACAAATGTTGTCAATGAAAAATAACGTTAATTTGGATATTTGAATGTTCACACTGGAAAGAGCCCATCTGTGTGAACACATAATATTATGAATAAAATTGGGAAAAATTAATGCAAGCTTTTTTTTTTTTTTTAACAAAACATTGAGTTGTAATATACCTTCACAGACCACATCTGTAGGTAAAGTCATGTCTGCACACATAGCCACACAAATTCACACTCACACAGTCATACATGTGCACACGCATGCGTGCACACACATACACAATTATCCCAATTGCCAAGAAGTTAGGTATAAAGAACATAACAATCTGAAATGATTAATAAGTGACTGAAATTACAGATTTGTACTGATATGCAGGTATACACAGCCAACCACAACAAGTGCCTCTTTAACTGCACTTCCACTGTTCTGGCCATTCTTTAGAAGTTTTCAGAAAAAGCCCTTCGCCAATGCGTGGCTCCATGCCTGAAGGTGATGGTCGGCAATTTCTCTGCAGTAAGGAGTCCTGTAGAGCTGAAGGCCCATCTCCAGACTGTACAGTGCAAAGCATCACAGTGTACAGTGCAAAGCATCAAGTCCAACTGGTATATTCTGATGAACTGCTATAACAAGCTAGCACAGCTCCATCAGAACATTTGAAGGTGCCTTGCGTATTTACACTAACTGCTCCAATATACGTCATATTATTTCCTACATTTGAGCTGAACGAGGTTAAACATGTTTGTTATCACAGGAAAATGGCTTGGTGCATTAATTCTAGTCAAAACACATGAGCATCCTTTTATGTGTTCTCTAAACGGTTGCAGCTCAGGTGCTCTGAAACAGCTGAACATGGCGGAATCTAAAACCGTCGAAATCGCATGCAAAGAGAGCATGTACATCAATGACATGAAAGTCAAAGCAATGTAAGTGGACCTTGACAGTTCTTATGAAACATATTCTCGTGTGAGACAATAATAAATTGCAAAGTATTCACCCGTGAAAATTAGATTTTTAACAGTTTTTCCATTTTACTTTAGTACTATGCATTACAAACAGGACAGAAAACTTTTATGACAATATAGGGGTAATAGAAACCTGATTAAAAATGAAATACTCATCACTTAAGTAACATCCTAAACAGAACAGTACATGTCTGCAGGTCTGCAATAACATACAGTGTGTGTGTGATCTTTCATATAAACCTTTAGCTGCTCATACCTTTTTAACAAACTGACCAAGTTCTGACAGGCTAACTGTGTATTACTGTGTCACTAGTGGTGTTAATGTGTTACAACAGGAAGTCAGTGAGAGGCAGGGAGTTTCTCTGGCCTACGCAGTTTCTATTTGGCAGTTTACTTTACACAGGTCTAATGCTGTAAACAGAAACCCTCTCCAGCTTTTTTGTAGGTTTTCTTCAAGTCATTGTCAACACACTGAATTTACACCACACAGCCACAACTATTTCAAATTCTGTCGCAAAATCTTTTTCTGCATATAGCCATCCCCAGAGTGCTGATCTGCTGATTGTAAGCAGGAATTTAAATTTTTCATGCCATTCTTTGCATGTACATTTTTTTTATGAAATGGTTTCTTTCTTTTTCAGTTTTTTTTCCTGAATTGTTTATCTCACTTTCTGACAGTTGTGCCAACCTCACAACAGTTTTTGAGACCTCCAATTAGATTCTCATATCCCCCCATCAGATTTTTACTTCTCCAGTAAGACTGTCATAGGTCTTATTAGCTTTTCAAACCTCTCACCTTTCTTTTCTATCGTTCCCATCTTGTCAGAGACTCCAGCATTTGACCCACATTTTGACAGTTTGCTTGGATGTCAGCTTGTCCTGGCTGCACAAATCTCCCTTTCTTAGTCACAGGCCTCATCACATCTCATAACTGCCCTCTTACTAAGTGCTCTGATTAATACCCAGAGTGTATTAACTAGGGAGAATATGTCTGCTCTGAATAAATTCTGAGTGGAGCTGTACATCTCTTTCAAGATGGACTTGACAGCTCCAAGATACATCCAGGCTGTTTGAAATACTTTCCAGCCGCATGGCATTCTGCTGCTGTATCACAGAGTCACTTTATAATGTCAGTGATCCTCATGGAAAATTTTTACCATCATGAGGTTATGACCCAACCATGGAAGTTTGGGAAAAACTTTTAGGCAAACACATTTTCCCACAATTCTACACTAATGATGGAATGCATAACAATTTGCATTGATCAGAAGAAAAAAATTTAAGCATATAAAAATCAAGCATCTATAAAATATGAATACTTAAATTTCAAACTGCTTAACCTGGGCAGGGTCACAGTGTCTCTGTAAAGCAGCTTTTAAAAATGTAGCTATAAGCTGAGATGAGAGAATACTTCATCTGAGACAGTCAAGGTATAAAATTGAGATCTGGATTCTGGAGACATACAACTGCTTAAGGGTATAAGGTCTATGAATACAATAGTCAAGAGAATCCTGGACAGATTATTGCCCATATTGCAAAACATAGCATGGTGTGTTCAACCATGCACTTAACACAGCTAGCAGCCAGATGTTGAGACAGCATAC
Organism: Chitala chitala; assembly: GCA_025773905.1. Taxonomy (NCBI): domain Eukaryota; kingdom Metazoa; phylum Chordata; class Actinopteri; order Osteoglossiformes; family Notopteridae; genus Chitala; species Chitala chitala. Next base: position 16,751 of record JABJVR010002081.1, read on the forward strand.
ACTTTCCCATTATGTCACAGAAAATTCAAATTTGTCTTAATACTGGTCATACGTCCAAAAAACTGCTGGAAGGATGATGGAAAATCAAAATGAATTATAAGGAGTGAGCGTTAACTCAGAAACCCAATTTACAAAAGGCACCTCCATCGCCCTTTTGAAGACAAATATGCCTGTCTGGAGTGGAGGGCTTTTTCACACTGCTGGCTGTGTCAGTGTTTATGAGTCTGTTTGACAGAGCCCACGGCATTGTGGCATCATTATAGAGTAATGGCCATGTTGTGGAAGGGTTAGCAGGACTGATAGGTGATGATTCACCCTCATCTGAGTGCCATGACCTTTAAAGTGCTCAGATTTTTTTTATTTTTCTAAAGCCGCATTACTTCTCATGTTAAACTTTTGTGCTCATGAATAGATGTGGCATATAAGCTATAAATATATCTAACATATTTGTAACCATTCAGTTCTGGGTGACGCAGAAATTTCCTGTAATCTTTCTTAACAATATTGGGCATTACTTAAAAAAATTCTTGAACATTATTAATTTTTATATTATAAAACTGCTTTTCATACAGTTTTGTCTTTTCATTTGTATATAATTTTATTGATTCAATATAAGATATTCTACAATGTTTGCCTTCATGTTTAATTACCAAAATGTTAAAACATACAATTAAATGGTATTTAAATACTATTCTTTAGTAATTCACTTCTGAAATCCCTTTAAACTCTCAGAGAACAATCTTTCAAATCTATAAAATATTTTCCCTGAATTTAAATTTTACAAGCGAGGGTATTTCGGAGAACACGAAGGGGACAGTAGGCATAAGAACTGCTCATTACACTTCATATCAAGTAACACTTCATGAGTGGCTTGTTTCTGGTTTAGCTTTTTAAACTCTCCGCCTTGATCACGCATTGTTAGTGTTTTTGTAAATATAACATTTAAAAACCTGTGTGCAATTTTAAATCTACATGCCTGCTGCATGTAATTTTGACTGGTAAAACAAATGGTTATTATGTTTTCAGTGGAATCATTTCACTTGATTTGTCCATGGACAGAATGAGCGTCAATAGTGCTATTATTTGCACATGGTATTTATTTACACTATTCTAGTGGCATTTATTGGTATTGGCACATCTCTTGGTCAGTTAAAGCATGACTGCTATTATATACACTGCTCAAAAAAATTAAAGGAACACTTTGAAAACACATCAGATCTCAATGGGGAAAAAAAATCATGCTGGATA
>JABJVR010002082.1:4791-17998 GCA_025773905.1 Chitala chitala
TTCACGTTGAGTAACTTTGCATACTCAACAAACAGAACTCACTAACACACAGGCTAACCATGTTCACGTTGAGTAACTTTGCATACTCAACAAACAGAACTCACTAACACACAGGCTAACCATGTTCACGTTGAGTAACGTTGCATACTCAACACACTGAACATACAAACACACATATGCACTGTGCAGATGCTCTAATATGTAAAATGACAAAGTAAAGTGGAAACACTGGTTTACTTTGGATAAGTAAAAATCATTAGAAGTAAAGAGAAGAGCTTTGTGTGCACTACAATGTCCATATTTTTCAGTAATAATATTTACATAATTCCAGCTTTTCACAAAACACAGTTTCCCTAATGGGAAATAGGCTTCAGTTTGTTTGCTGTGTGTGTGTGTGTGTGTGTGTGTGTGCGTGCACGTGTGTGCGAGTGTGTGTGTCTGTTCACGTGTGTGTGCGCTCGTGTGTGCGCACGTGTGTCTGTGTGCGTATGTGTGTGCATGTTTGTTTGTCTGTGTGTGTGCATGTGCGTGTGTGTGCATGTGCGTGTGTGTGCATGCCTTGATATTCTGTGACAGAGTGTGTGTCTTGCCAGGTGAACAACATGGTCCTTCAAGATGTGTGCCATGAGGAGGCCGTGGCAGCACTGAAGAACACGTCCGACATGGTGTACCTGAAGGTGGCCAAGCCTGGCAGTGTGCAGTTCAGCGACATGTATGCCCCCCCTGACTACTCCAGCAGTACGTACCTCATTCTGCTGCCTCCCCCAACACCACAAAAAACTGGTACTGTCCAGCCTCAGCTCACACATACACATACACACACACACACACACACACACAGACACACGCATGCACATGCACACGCACAGATACGCACACACATACACAAACATGCACAGACACAGACATGCACACAGACAGACAGACAGATACAGTCACACACGTACAGACTGACTGACAGATAGGCAGATGCACATGCACAGACACACATACACATAGATACACACACTCTTTTACAAGTGCCATAAAGCACAATCCCCTCCATTGCATCTGTGTCTTCCACTGGAAATGGAGCCTCTGCAGGACTCCTAAACTGATTTGCACACATTCTGATCACAATCATTGAGGCATACACACAGATCTGATGGCATAGGAAGTGTGTATTTTACTTGTAGCCAACAAACATCCTCGTTCCTAGATGTCATGGACATCAGCTTCTAGTCCTGTGCTTTAAATCCCTCCTCCCTCTTCTTTCTACTGGCCTCGACTTGCCCACAGCCTTCCCGGCCAGGACTGATAACCATGTGGGCCATAACTCCAGTATGGCCTATATGAGCGATCCCCCTCAGAGTGTACCTCCCTGCTACTCTACCGCCCCATGCCACATATTGGAGGACAATGGCTTCACCAGGTGAGTGACCCTCCAGTCTGTAAGAACCCTGAAAGGTTCCAACTTGATGTCTTTGTTCAGCTGTGGTGTCCCACTGTGGTCCTTGATCCAGCTGTGGTGTCCCACTGTGATGCTGGATCCAGCTGTGTTCCTCCATCCAGCTGTGGTGTCCCACTGTGATGATGGATCCAGCTGTGGTGTCCCACTGTGATGCTGGATCCAGGTATGGTCCTTGATCCCACTGTGGTGTCCCACTGTGATGCTGGATCCAGCTGTGGTCCTTGATCCAGCTATGGTGTCCCACTGTGATGATGGATCCAGCTGTGGTGTCCCACTGTGATGCTGGATCCAGCTGTGGTCCTTGATCCCACTGTGGTGTCCCACTGTGATGCTGGATCCAGCTGTGGTCCTCAATCCAGCTGTGGTGTCCCACTGTGGTCCTTGATCCAGCTATGGTGTCCCACTGTGATGATAGATCCAGCTGTGGTGTCCCACTGTGATGCTGGATCCAGATATGGTCCTCAATCCAGCTGTGGTGTCCCACTGTGATGCTGGATCCAGGTATGGTCCTCAATCCAGCTGTGGTGTCCCACTGTGATGCTGGATTCAGGTATGGTCCTCAATCCAGCTGTGGTGTCCCACTGTGATGATGGATCCAGCTATGGTGTCCCACTGTGATGCTGGATCCAGCTATGGTCATCAATCCAGCTGTGGTGTCCCACTGCGGTCCTTGATCCAGCTGTGGTGTCTGATCTAATGATATATACATATTGACACACAGACTCAATGAGTACAAGGTCCTCACAACAACACATGCACAAACACATGCACTCACACATGAAAACATGCACACACACACAAGAACATGCACATGTGCACGCGCTCAGATGTGATGAGTACAGCATCCCTACAGCAACACATGCACACAAACACACACATTCACTTATGCATGCACACAAACACTGACAGTATGCACGTGTACTTTAGTGAATGTCAGCCTTCTGACTTTTCTGGACCATTGGTTTTGATATGTCACAAAACAAGTGTGTAGTCCGTATTTCTGTCTCTGCCCACATGCCAACACACCTATGCCAAGCAGCAGAGGAAAGGATCTGTTAAACACCATGTGCCAAGCAGTCAAGGTGCATGTTGACAACACACCCTGACAGCACAACCTGACAGCAGAACCGCACAGCCCACCCTGACATCACAACCTCACAGCAGAGCCGCACAGCCCACCCTGACAGCACAACCTGACAGCAGAACCGCACAGCCCACCCTGACAGCACAACCTCACAGCAGAACCGCACAGCCCACCCTGACAGCACAACCTGACAGCACTGACAGAAGTGGAGCTGTATCCATACTACTGTATGTTACCATTCTGGTCTCCAGTTTCAATTCAATTAATTCTTAGTGTTTTTTCACAACAGAGTTTCCCCAAGGCACTTTACAGTAGGGGGCGTACAAAACAAAACATAAGTGAGGTTAAAACTAAAAAACAAGGAGGAGAACAACGAAAACCTCCACAGTGAGGAGAAAAAAAACCTGCGGGGTCCCAGGTCTAGTGCATCCCCAACCACCCATGGGCAGGTTAATATTATACAGGACAGACTCACCCCAGGAGTCTGCACATCAATATGGAGTAAGTTCAAGTGTCGAGTCTGATGTCTAAGTGCTGATAAGAGCCCGTGGGTGATGCTGCACTGGGGTCAGCGGGCCTAACACAGCGTCCCCATCAGATGGTGCTATATAGAACATAAGGGTCCAAGAGCAGAGCCAGCATCGCTAATCACAGGTACACAAGCCAGCCGTAAGAGTCCTCAGTTATCAGGGGCTGGACTGACCTCACACACACCAACACCACACCGCTATACCTACACAGTCACACGTGTACTTTGCATAGAACTGTGTCTGCTCGACTCTGCTGTCTGTGTTCTGTTTAAATCTTGTTGTTTACACTAGTTTTGTTATTTACACTACATAGTCTGTCTTTTTTACACCCTGTATATTCTATTAGTAGTTTTATGTTGTCCTTTTGGTTGTGTTTATGTAGCACCTGGTGTCCTGGAGGAACGTTGTTCTGTGTCACTGTGTACTAGCTGGGATACTGATGTACCAACTGTATACAGCTGAAACGACAATAAAACCACATCCATCCACCCACCCATCCATCCATCCACCCACCCATCCATCTATCCACCCACCCACAAAATGAGGTACATTTCACTCTCATAACGTTACCATCAACATTTTTCCTCATTAAAATTACTGTTAATAAAACCTGAAAAATACCTGTATGTATTTAACACGTGTGTGTGTGTGTGTGTGTGTGTGTGTGTGTGTGTGTGTATATATTTAAGTACCTGAAAGGAACTGTCATGATAACAGACAGACAAACCCTTGAAAGTGCTGAAATGGAACTGAATGCCCAGCAAAAAATAAACTGCTAGGCTGTTATTCTTAGCTTGTCTGATATGCTAAAAATATCTTTATGCATGTCAGGTAGACGTCTTGTGTAGTAGAGGGAACTAACACCCTGGTGTCAGCCTTCCTCATCAGCTGCCACAGCATCATGGGGGGGTTTGGACAAGTGGGGGTTTGGCATAACTCTACTGGTATCATGTGACCATTTAGTGGATTTTGGACATGTGGGGATTTGGCCTTACTCTACCAGGGTCATGTGAACAATCTGTAGGGTTTCAACATGCCCCTAGGCCACATTTACAAACAAATATGTATTCAGGCAGGCCTTAGCCCTTAAGGATTTTAGTTTACAGCAAACAGGAAGAGAAGGATGTTGGTCAGTAATCACTAACAGAAAGTGAGAGAGAGGAACAGAGGAGAATGAGCAGCCCAGCAGAGAGAAAGACAGCAGCCCAGTAGGGTTGCTCCACATTTAACTGTTTACATTCCTGAAGCTAATGAGCTCATGCATGCAGGTTCTGTGACCATCAGCCTGTAGTCATACCTTCTGAAATGCTTTCCCTTTTCTGAACTCAGTAGGTTGTCATGCACTCATAGGCTGCACACACAGAAACACACATGCACAGTGACCCCATAGGAGAAGGTACGCTGCCTGTAGTGTTACCAGCCTCGGTCGTAACGAGCTGACACTACACACTGACTTTCCACATACCATGTCTGTTTGGCACAAATAAAAGGTAAGACACACACACAGACATAGAGAAATTCAGGTACACAGAGAGAAACACACAGAGACAGCCAGACTACATTCAGGATAGTCAATCTTGTCACCAGTCAGCAAAAGTGAGAAATTTTCATTTAAAAAAAAAAATAAATAAAAATAAAAAAAAATCATGAGGCAAACTTGAGTTTTCCCTATGGAGGCTTATAAGGTTTATCAAAATGTCACGTTAAATCATTTTAAGTCATTTGCAATGCAGTTTTGCAGATTCAAAATATGCATGGTTTGAATAAAAGTATTTAAATGGAATTTAATTTAAGTTTTGTCAAACTCCCAAACATATGGGATATAATGCATAACAGGGTTGGTTGGAGCAGTGTCATTCTGGATGTTGGGGGCTGACATTGAAAATCTGCACGGGTGTCAGTCACGTTTGAAGTTGTGGTCCAGGAGGGGGACAAGATTCTTCCAGATTCCACATTTCAGGTGCACTGAAATAATTCATGCAGATTGGTAATTTGAATTTTAACTGTTTTAATATGAAAATGTAAGCACTGTTATGCTCAGCTTTACTTCAGGGTCTGTCTATGTCACATTTCTAGCATTTAAAACATACTAATTAAAATACCTATATAATAACAATAATAATAATAATAATTTCCTATGTATAATATGCACCTTAATTGAAAATGTGTGTATAGTGGAATGTTATTTGTGAAATTTATACTAGTGTGGTGTTTGTTAACCTCTCACTTATCACAGTTATGACTAGTACAGAGACACAGTGTTTTCCTGCTGCTAGTCAGTGGGAACACAGACTTCCTGTGGGACATCAAACCATAAAGGTAGCCCTGACTGCAAAAACATCTGGTTCTCCATCAGCATGGTTTAAAATGTACCTGATTCTTAAGGGGTCTGCCTCTGAAGCAGCCTCATTCTGAAGAGTTCAAGTTCTGATGTGGCCTCATTCTGGACTGGTCTCTATTTGAAGCAGCCTCATTCAGAAGTGATTTGGTTCTGAAGTGATCTGTTTCTAAAGTGAAATGTTTCTGAAGCAACCTGTTTCTGAAGCAGTCTGCCATGGTGACCTGATCTTGTGGTGATTCATGGAAAAAACAGAAAAGGCAGCTTCCTTCTGAAGAAACCCGGCTCTCTATCAGCCCAGCTCTGAAGAAGTCCACCATGTTAAAGTGACCTTCAGAGAAACCAAAAAGGCAGGCAGTGTGTGGAGGAGCTACAATGTCTCTCTCCCTCCCTCCCTCCCTCTCTGTGGAGCAGCTGGGACTCTACACTGTCTCCCTCTCTCCCTCCCTCTCTCTCTCTCTGTGGAGGAGCTGGGACTCTACACTGTCTCCCTCTCTCCCTCCCTCTCTCTCTGTGGAGGAGCTGGGACTCCACTGTCTCTCTCCCTCCCTCCTTCTCTCTCTGTGGAGAAGCTGGGACTCTACACTGTCTCGCCCTCTCCCCCCCTCTCTCTCTGTGGAGGAGCTGGGACTCTACACTGTCTCTCTCCCTTCCTCCCTCTCTCTCTGTGGAGGAGCTGGGACTCTACACTGTCTCTCTCTTTCAAACACCATGAAGCGAATGAAACTGAGTAAACAGTGCCCCAGAGAGACTGCATTATAAACCTACACACTTGTGTTAATGTGTGCATTATAAACCCACACACTTGTGTTAATGCGTGACAGTGCAGTTCTAAGCATGGATTATTTGTTTTCTCTCGGTCATGCCGTTAGGTCACTAGTGTGCAATATGTTGTACAAACAGTTCTACACTATATATTGAGTGTGCTTTTTTGGGCCAGTGTCTGTGTTTTTGTGGTCATTTGTGTGTGTGTGTGTGTGTGTGTGTGTGTGTGTGTGTCATCTATTGGGCTTTGTGATATAGCTTCACTGTGTTCTTCTATAAATTTCACTTTCTTGCATTTGGAACACATGTGGTATGTGTTTGCAGGTCAGGTGTAATCACCTGAACCAAAGTGAGTTCCCCTTTCCCTCTCTGTATGTCTTCCTACATCGTTATGTGCTGTTTACAGAACAGTTTCTCATTTCTTTACAATCACTTGTCTGTAGGTGTGGTTTTCTATACATCTGTGCTTGATAACCCGTCTGATAACCCGTCTTCCTTCCTGTACCTCTCTCAACCTCCAGGGAGCCTCGAAAGGTAGTACTTCACAAAGGTGCAACGGGCCTGGGCTTCAACATCGTGGGAGGTGAGGATGGTGAGGGCATCTTTGTGTCCTTCATCCTAGCAGGCGGACCAGCTGATCTCAGCGGAGAGCTCAGGAGAGGCGACCGGATTCTCTCTGTAAGTTGGATTTCCTTTTTTCACTTTTGTGTGGCCCACAGTTTTTTCAGCCGGGAGGGATGGGGGGGGGGCTGGCAAGTGTGTTCCTCCTTTGACAGGTACCTTATGCTGAAGCAGAGATTCTAAATGTGGAGTTTGTAGACAGTGTGTGTTTATCTGGATTGTGTGTATGAGTACTTTTACATGTAATCTCAAACATAGGCTATCCTTTTGAAGTAAAATGAGGCAGACCCAGTGAGACTTGTGTTCTCCCTGCCTCAGGTGAACGGGGTAAATCTGCGCCACGCTACACACGAGCAGGCGGCCGCAGCACTAAAGCGGGCTGGTCACACTGTCACCATCGTCACCCAGTTCAGACCAGAAGGTAGGACACCACGTTTAGACCTTCTCCCACGTACGTGATACACATTTCTCACTCATCTGTGGACTACTGCAAACAACTCGACACCAGTATCCCAGCTATTGACTAGTAGGGCAACATGTCATGTTGCTGATGGCCAAAATTCTGATTTATTTGATTAGGTGCCAGTAAAGTTAGATTGTTTTTATGACACGTGATCTATTCTCAACAGAAGGATGGCCAGCATGCAGGGGAAATAGCCAGAGTATGTGTATAGAGTATTATTGTTCTTCAGTGGTAGGTACTTGGCTGAGGGGTTAGTGGAAAGGGGCTTGTAATCAGTGCTTATTTTGACCACTTTGACAACCTTAACTGTCTGTCGTGAAAGTCTTATAACACCAATCTTGCCCCACCCATGTACAATCATTTTGCTACTGCAGGAGGCTTTTCGCTGGATATAAATAAACCAAACCTAGTGCATAAACTTTGTCTGCACGAACTGAATAAACCTTAAATACTAATCTTTGGAGAAAGTGACCCGAGTGGGAACACTGACTCCGTTTGGAGATCGAGTTCAGCGAGGACATGGGCTCTTTAAGGCAGGTAGGAAGCAGCTCGGTGAGCCGCTTTCTTTCCCCAGAGGAGGAACTTCTTTGCAAACGAGGACATGCTGTGTCGAGGCTGATTGGCTGCCTGTGACCGGCTTCAGATTCAGTCCTCATGAGAGACCTTCAGAAGTGCGTGGTGCGGAGTGTGGAGCTGTCCTGGATCTGCTCCTGTAGGACAGGAAAAGGCAAGGCCACCGGTACTGAGGGTCCAGCACACCGCTGCAGCGCACATGGGGACCCAGTCCGTGTTCAACGGGTGCTGCTTCTGGATATTTTTGTTGCTGCTGGAGCATGAAAGAAGAACCGACCACTAACGCAGATACGAGCAGGTTAAACCGGCGTCCTGCTGGCTCCGACTTGTCAAGGAGGAGCCACAGGGCAGAATCAGCAGGAGACGTGTAGAAGCCCGTGTAGAACGCCGGTTCGGACGTGGTGCAGACTTGCGAGTACCTTCTCACCGTCTTCTCACCGTCTTCTCACCTTCTTCTCACCTTCTCACGGTCCGTGAGCTTACCGAGTACACACGGGTGGCGGAATAGGCGAGGCGTTTGCAGCGCAGTCCCCCACGGACTGCGTGCAATACCCCGCCTGGTGCGTGCGACCTCCAGCTGGTGAGGACTCGGTGCCGACCACCCAAATGAACTGGCCTGGATCTGCTTAATTTGGCCATTTAGATACCGCGGCTGTTGTTTGGAAATGTCCAGAATTGAGGCGCACTTGGGAATGCATCCTGTGCTGTTAAAGGTTCGGGCAGATGTCCGACCATCAGTCTGTATGGTCCACAGTCTGTGTGGTCAACTGTGATGCTCTTTCTGCATCTGCTGAACACTACGCATCTGCTGGCCGGTTTAAACACCAGCCACCGCATTCACACCCCGGGGTACTCAGGTTTGTTTAACAAGTGCAAGAAACGAAAGTGTTCGAGCGATCTCAGAGTTCAGGAGAAATCGTTTGTCCCAGTAGGTTAACATTCATTATAATGTGCGAAAAGATGCACTGAAATCAAGAAATGTGTGTATGTATATGTAGTTAAAACATTGCTTTAATACTTGTTGACTGTTACATGTTTAATATCTGTACTTTGTTTTCCTGTGCTGGTTACGTAGTAAATAACTGGGGCTTCATCTTCTCTTCTTGCAAACACATTGTGAATGGATACTTTACTTTGTACAGTGAGGTGTAACACCTGCAAGCTTCTGCATTTGCTGGCCTGAACAGCCTGCTGTTTGTTTGTGGCTTATGGTGTCACTGCAAGTAGGTGTGTTAGAAATGTGCCTTTTGGACTATGACAGGAATGTGGTAGTGTAGGTATTGTTGTACAATGTTCTCCAGAACACCTGTCAGATAAAGTGACCCAGACCAGCTCTGCAACGTTGGCCACAAGCATCCTTCAGGGGCTGGTGTGAGGGGTGGAGCCTGAGCGTTTTCGTTGTTTCTCTCTCACGCTCTGGATTTCTGTGCAGGGTGCACTGATGTGTGGATGGCAAGAGAAGACTATAACAGCTCTGCAGAGTCTGGCTCTGCAGTTAGTGTCCACCTCCAGCTCGCCCTTTAGCCGATGCTGAAATGACATGTGTGACGGCAAGACTTATCAGATACCTTCTGTGGGCAGTGCGCTTGGCCTCTGGACTACAAGTGAAGTCTTGGGTTCTCGTGTTGACACTTGGAAGAGATCTTCAGCTTGTCCATTTTTGCTGTATTTGCTATTATAATGTTACTGTGTCCACCACAGAATTTTCTACTTTCTCAGACCTATAATAGGAAATGTAAACTGAGAGATGGCCTACTTCCATCTCTTTTTAATGGCCCATTTAAAAACAGGTCTGTGTGAGTTCTGGTAACCTCTTGATGGACAGGTTTCATGGTGTCTGTGTGTTGCTGACAGACTGTGTGTCTGTATGTCTGTCGTCATGTGGAGGGCAGGTCGTAGCGTTCCCACGACAGCGATTGCCTACATGAACATATTGCTTTCTTGGCTTCCTCTGCATGTCTCTGAGTTACGGATCCCTACGCACCTGGTTATTAGTTTGTGCGCTCTAGTGAGTGTTACCCTGGTTACCGGCACTGAGGTGTCGGGTTACACGTGCGGTGCCTCTGCTGTTAACTTTGTGAGACAGCTGTGTTCTGGCAGTGTGCCGTAGCACCAGTCCTGTTGGGTTTCCTCTGTACTGCAGCCACTCCACTCACACTCTGAGTTTGTCCTTCTGTTAGAGCGGCGCATTCAGCCTGGATTCTGCACTTAGCTGTTAACAAAAGACATGGTTTTAATGCTCTGATTACTGTCAGGAAAAACCTGAAAAATAAAAATAACCAGGAAAGTTGATGAATGTACATAATTAATATTCATAATGCACCTAATGCTTGTATACCCCATAAACTCTAGTGAATACAGATTGTTCATCAGCCTGAGGAGTTCAGCTGTCTGGGTGTTAGTAAGTGGGTCATAGTGTGCCTGCGTGTGTGCGTGCCTGCGTGTGCGTGCCTGCGTGCACCAATCTTGTGTGTTTGTGTCTTTGTGTAGAATACAGTCGCTTTGAGTCCAAGATCCACGAGCTGCGAGAGCAGATGCTGAACAGCAGCATGAACTCAATCTGTGGTTCTCTGCGGACCAGCGAGAAGCGCTCGCTCTACGTCAGGTACGCTACACCTGCTCACACCTGGGCTCGCCCGAGTCACCACTCTGTACTCTCGCCTTCCTCACACTCACTTATGATCTATGATGGTGATGATGATGATGTATGTTTTGAGCAGACTGTCCCAGAGGAGCTTTGAGGTTGAAGGTGTGCTACATTTAGGCATATTTCACACTGTAGGTCTTTTAAGAAATCATCTTATCCTTTTCTGTGTGCTGCACATTGGTTGGGTGCCTTTCTGTTTCATATGTAGTCACTGACAGATGTGCAGTCAGAACATTCCAACGTTTAACCGTAATTTCCAGAAGTACGCTAAGTACCCAACAAATGACTCAGTCTGCTAAAATGCTGATTGTATTTTTTATTTAATTTACAGACAAGAGTGCAGTGTGACTGATGGTATTTAAACCTTCAGTATTGCATCACCAACGGAGTCACTTGAAATTCTAATCAGGAAGTTGAGTTGTGACCTGCATTGGTTACCAATTAATTTCCCTCCCAGTCAGATGTTGTGGGTTGTACAGGCAACTGAACTGTTTTTCTGAGAAATGTACCATTCTGTGAGTGTTTTGTGGATATCTATGTAGCCGAAATGCATTTGTTCTGTATTTGTATGGTAATGAAATGCATAGCAGTTGTATGTGATGTGTTACAGGGATTGAAGACCTTTGGTCTGTCCTGCACATGGTAGGGCAAATGATCTTGTGGTGAAATGTACATTTGCTGTGATTGCAGCCTGTCATTACTGCCTGTGAGCTCACGAAGATGGGACTGTCACTTTCTGGGCGCTTGATGTCCACATTATGAGTTGTATTGATTGTACATCCAGTTTCTTTAAGGTGTGTATGCTTGTGTACACCAGGAAAGGTGCGCTTTTAGGATGTTTTGCCTGTCCCACACATCCTTTAGGTATCCATGTGGCAGACCTTTATTCAGTCTCTACTCTGGCAGATGAAAAACACTTCAGAGGTGCTGTTTTGCTCACGGTTCTCTTGGTGATGGTATCGCTATGTGTTCCACAGAATCACCAGGCACATGATCAGGAAGTAGGAGTTATGATAACTCAAGTTGGCAGCTCTGCTCATCCCTGGGTGTGAAATGTTCTTATCATCAACAAGAGCCGGCCTGCCTCTGTGCCAGGCCTCTACAGAGGATAAGATACAAATGAGACCCATGAAGTGTGCACTATTTCTTTTTGGATATACTGTATGTATATTTAACACAAATGTGCGCCCACATGTTGACTGAAATATTGTGATGCTGATAGGTGAGCCAACAGGTGAAGAGCAGAACAGGATGTTCTCCGTCACAAACCTGTCTTTCTGCATTATCCTCTCAGGACATGATTCTCGACTAGCACCTGGTTTAGAATGAAGGATGTGTATCATCTGCCTTGACTTTGTAGTTCCTTCTTTCAGGAAAAGGTTGCAGGCTCTTTAACTTCACAGCCATGCCAAGGGAATAAGGAAGCCATAATTTCTTTCATAGTTCTTTCTCTCTCCTGTCTGTGTTCATGGCCCTGTGTCACGTTTGTTCCTTCTCTCTTTGTGTTCAGGGCCTTGTTCGACTATGACCGCACACGGGACAGTTGTCTTCCTAGCCAGGGCCTGAGCTTCTCCTATGGGGACATCCTGCATGTCATCAATGCCTCGGATGATGATTGGTGGCAGGCTCGTTTGGCCACGCCCCATGGTGAAAGTGAGCAGATTGGTGTCATCCCCAGCAAAAAGAGGTAGTACTTGTTCCGTCTCAGGAAACGTACACATACACTTGTCTAAACCTCAGGAATGTAGACCCCCCCGCTTTTAGAATAATGCAGTGGTTCAGCTCTAAAGGACTCCAGGTTTTGGAATTAAATTTATATACATTCAGTTTTAATTTAAGTGTTTTAACATCCAGATCAGGTGAGCAGTGTGAGAATTACATCAGTTTTATATATCCCCCCCCTTTTTTAAGAGCCCTGAAGTAATTGGACCATTGGCTGTGCAGCTGTACCAGGGCCAGGTGTCTGTTATTCACTCATCATTTCGTTTACAAGCACACAAAGGGTGTACAGCTGACTGAACATGTGGCTTTTGTGTCGGTAATCTTGCTGTTTACTGGCAATGTGAAGTGTGACAAGCTGCCAGTGGTACTGATACAAGCTACAATTAGGCTGAAAAATCAAACCAAACCCACCTGAGACAGAGTATGAACATCAGGTGTCCCCAAATCAACTATACCAGCCCCCCCTTATCTGCAGGTTTGCTCTCCATGGTTTCGGTTATCTTCAGGCAACCACAGTTTGGAAAGTTCAAGAAATAAATGCATAAATTCACAAGTTTGAAAATGAATGCTGGGACGTGAATCGTTCCTTTGTCCAGCATATCTAAGATTAAGCTCTTCTCAGCTAAGGAGAACCTGGGAAAGGTTATCCATGTACTGACTGTTCCAGTGCTCTCTTCATCAGGCTTCTTGGTTTTGCAGTCTCTTCACTGGCTTCCTGTACAGTGTAGTCAGCTTCACGATTCTGCCGTTAGCCTATAAAGCTTTAAATAACCTGGCACTTTCATACATCTCTGATCTTCTAAAACGACACGATCCAACTCGGTCATTTGGGTCAAGTGAACAGTTACCGCTTGTGGTTCCCAAAGCCAGGATGAAGACTCGGGGTGAACGTGTCTTTGCTGACCTGGCACCCAGACTCTGAAATGAGTTTTCCCTTTGTATTTGAGGCGGGGGGGGGTGGGGGGGGGGGGGGGGGGGGGGGGGGGGGGGGGGGGGGGGGGGGGGGGGGGGGGG